>JAHBMJ010003101.1:0-13238 GCA_018398765.1 Chromera velia
AGAGAGAGAGAGAGAGAGAGAGAGAGAGAATGAATGAAGTAATGAATGCATGCATGAAGAAGGAAAGAGGAGGAAAGACAGAAGAAAGTAAGGAAGGAAGGAAGAAAGAAAGAAAGAGAAATGCAAAAGATACGAGCAAAACAAGCAAGCAAGGAGAAAGAGCGAAACCATGAAAGAAAATAAAAGCGAATGAAAGAAACCAAGTAAGCAAGAAAGAAAAAAAAACACGAAGAGAGAAAGAAAAGAAAGAACGAAAGAGAGAGAGAGAGAGAGAGAGAGAGAGAGAGAAGGGGAGGGGGGGAGGAAAACAGAACAAAAGGCAAAATAGAGACACGTTAACTCGGGCAATGTGGGCAGGGAGGAAGGGAGGCCGCCTCGCAGAAGAAGACGGAACGATGGAAGAAAGGACAGGGGGAAGGAAGGAGGCAAGAATGGAACGGAACCAAGCAGCACATCACCAGTCCATTTGTAAACTCACTAATTTTCGTACCCATACGCAGAGATTCACTCAACAAGAGTGAAAGGCATACATGGTCTTTGATTGGGTTCGACGCAAACGATCTCACCTGCTTGCTTTTTGGTTCACAGGGAGAGTGTCTCTCCTCCTTTTCCATCCTTGCACCCACATCTCATCGCTGTGTATGCACAGCCAGCGACAAGTAAACCACCTGCCTGTCTTTCTATTGCCCATTGTTACCCTTTCCCTCCCGCCCTCACGCGCACGTACAGAAGAGAAGCGAATTGGTGGCTGCGAGGTCATGTTCTCACGAGAGGAACCGGAGCAGTGAGAAGAGGAAGAATGAGTCGAGTGGAGGTGACAGAGAAAGAACAACGTCTGACTCGTGAGGGGAACGGTTGGAAGCGACAGAGTAGTCGCTCGAAATGCAAGAAGGAAGCAGTGCGGAATGGAGGCGAGCAGGGAGGGAGAAAGCACCACCCCCCCGTCTCCACCTAGAGGTCTGTCAAGGCTATTCTTCTGGCCACCCCCCCCTCACCCTCTCTCCTCTCTCTATTTATTCACCGTCTTGACCAACCAGGTCATTCCCTCCTCAAGTCCCTCCCCCGTCTTTGCAGAGCACGCTTGTATCGTCCACGTGCGGTTCGTTATCGTGTGGAGTTTCATCTCCTCTGCAACCTCCTGAGAGGTGAGTGCAGTTGCGAGATCTTGTTTGTTGGCGAAAACAAGAACGGGGATGCCTGCAAGTTTGTCTGATTCCAACAATTCTTTCAATTCGTCATTACTCTCCTTCAGTCTTCTGCGGTCGGAGCTGTCAATCACAAACACCAGAGCGTCTGTGTTCTCAAAATAGTTACTCCAGTACTCTCGAATTGTCTTCTGTCCACCGATGTCCCACACATTCAGTTTGAACCCTTCATGCACCAACGTCTTCACATTGAACCCCTGAGTTGGCATGATATGTGTGACATCCTCCTCAGACAGCCTCTTCAATATTGTCGTTTTGCCTGCGTTGTCCAATCCCAAAACAAGGAGCCGTGCTTCCTTTTCGCTTTGGCGCAACTTCCGCAAAATCGAAAGCAAACCCATTGTGCACACTTGTTTCTAGACTGAGGTCGCAAGAGAAAGGAGGAAAGTCCCGGAAAAGAGATGGGTGGTGGGGAAAGTGTCTTGCAACACTTCTGAACACCCCAGCACCGATATCTATCTATCGCTTGCGGAAAAGGATCTTGGGTGTTGCTTAGAAGGGAGCTGCGGTTCTGCCGACGATGATCCCGCACGAAAAAAAGCACATCCAGCTTTCAGTCTACGAGGATTTCTCGGCACAGGCTCACTTCCTTGCAACGGCTCGCAAGTGATCGATATGAAGGAGAGATGATCTTTTTTGGCCGGCCTGCAAGCCGTGCACTCGAACGTATCATCGTCGCGGGCCCATTGTGGGCCCCGCGGTAAATTCCCGCGGGCCCCCCACTTTGAGGGATGCATGCCGGGGCCTCTGCGCGCACGCATAGTTTGTAGTTTATAGTTTATAGTTTGGTCGGGGTGCGCTTGTGCACCGGGTACACCAAACATGGCCAGCCCCCCCACTAGTATACATG
This sequence comes from Chromera velia, assembly GCA_018398765.1. NCBI lineage: Eukaryota > Chromeraceae > Chromera > Chromera velia. The sequence goes on from JAHBMJ010003101.1 coordinate 2,056, forward strand.
GTTAGTGTTGGTCTGCTTTGTGGCGTTATCTAGTGAGGTCCTGGACAAAAAACCCGCACAAGCATGCAGACTTGCGTCTACGGGAAAAACAGGCCTAAACGCCATCAAAACGCTCCAGTGGCATTCATAATCTGCATCTCAATTGTCAGGCGCCGCCCTGCATAGAGGAGACCAACTGAGAACGGTTGACCAGCTTCGATCAACCCCCACCCCCAAGAGCCGACGGCTAAAAAGCCTCCTCCGGACGCTCTTTTCCCACCCCCCCCTGTCACGCAGGTGTGGTGAGGTACGCGTGCGGTGATGTTCATGTATCAATGGATATATACATACATGGTGCGGTGTCTGTTGATGATCAGAGCCAGCGCGTAACCCAGAACGGGTCACACCACGCAGAGGTAACAGTTACTCAGTATCACGCAGCCAGGTTTGACTGAAGGCAGACTAGGGGGGGCTATGGGCAGCATGAGGCAGTGAGTACGTCCACATACATACCCACCCAACACTTAGTACACCCACACACACTAATATATGTATACACACGAACACTTACACACATTTACACACAGACACACACATACACACATACAAACAGACATACACATACACACACACACACACACACACACACACACACATATACACACACACACACAGACATACACACACACACACACACGTACATACGATACGTACACACGTACATACGTACACACGTACACACCCACACACACACACACATACACACACACACACACATACACACATATATAACACACATGCACACACACACACAGACACCCTCTCTCTCTTTCTCTTTCACACACTCGCACACACACAGACCCAGACCCAGACACAGACACAGACATAGTCACAAACACAGACACAGACACAGACACACACACGGGGGTTACAAAGCTAAACAGGTAATCAGACTAAGCGGTCGTGCGCAATAGGAAACCAGGCGAAGCACGCAGAAACTATGAAAAACCAATACAAGATTTCATGAATGTGTCTCTTCATTCATTCACTCACTCACTCACTCACTCATTCAGTCACTTATTCGTTCATTTATTCGTTCATTCATTCATTCATTCATTTATTCATTCATTCATTCATTCATCGATTCAATCATTCATTCTATAGGGGCTGGAATAGGAGGATTTCTCCCCGCTTCTTCTTTCCTCTCCTAACAACGAAGGGCTGGGATGGGCTAGAATGGAATGATGCCTCCTCGCCTCTCCTCTCCACTTCCGCCATCGAAGGGGCTGGGATAGGGCAACCCCTTCTCGTCTCTCCTCTCGGGATCCTCTACTCTCTCTAGCTACTTTCCTCTCCTCCTGTCTCTCCTCCTCTCCTCCCCTCTCTTCTCCTCTCCCGTCATCTAAAGGGCTGGGATGGGACGATCCCTGCCCGCCTCTCCCCTCCTTTTCCAAAATTAAAGAGGTTGGGATGGAATAACCTCGTCTTGCCTCCGCTTGAAGTTTCCCCTCCCGACATTGATCGAGGGGGCTGGCATGCATCCATCCAATCATCCATTCATCCTTTCCTCCATCCATTCATCCATCCATTCATCCATTCGTCCATTCATGCATCCATTCGTCCATTCATCCATCCTTTCATCCATCCATTCATCTATTTGTCCATTCATGCATCCATTTGTCCATTCATCCATCCATTCATCCATTCATCTATCCATTCATCCATTCGTCTATTCATCCATCCATTCGTCCATTTATCTATCCATCCATCCATTCACCCATTCATTCATCTATTCATCCTTTCATTCATCCATTCATCCATTCATCCATCCATTCATCCATTCGTCCATTCATCTATCCATTCATCCATTCATCCATTCATTCATCCATTCGTCCATCCATCCATCTATCTGTCCATCTATCCATTCATCCATTCGTCCATCCATGCATCCATCCATCTGTCCATCCATCTATTCATTCATTCGCTCATTCATTCATTCATTCATTCATTCATTCATTCATTCAATTCATTCATTCATTCGTTCATTCATTCATTCATTCATTCATCCATTCATCCATTCATTCGTTCATTCATTCAAGGGGCTAAAATAGGACGATCTCGCTTCACTTCAGAATCTCCTCTCCTGTCTGGGCGGGCTGGAATGGAACAACCCCTTGTCGCCTCTGCTCTCCTCTCTTCTCCTCTCCCGACATTGAAGGGCTGGGATGGGAGAACCCCTTGTCGCCTCTCCTAGCCTGTCCTCTCCTCTCTTTTCCCGACATCGGAGGGGCTGGCATCCATTCGTTCATTCGTTCCTCTATCTGTCCATCCATCTATCTATCTATCCATCCATCCATCCATCCATCCATCCCTTAAATTGCATCCATTCATTCGTTCATGCACACATTCACTCATTCGTTCATTCATTCATTCATTCATTCACTCACTCATTCATTCGTTCATCCGTTTATTCGTCCAATCACTCATTCATTCTTTCATTCATTCATTCACTCACTCACTCATTCATTCATCTATCCATCCATCCATCTATCCATCCATCCATCTACCCCTTCATTCATTCATTCATTTATTTATTCATTCATTCATTCATTCATTCCTTCATTCATTCATTCATTCATTCATTCATTCATTCATTCAGCCTTCCATCCATCCATTCATTTATTCATTCATTCATTCATTCATTCATTCATTCATTCATTCATTCGACGTTCATTCATTTCTTCATGCATTTATTCATTCATTCATTCATTCATTCATTCATGCATTCATTCATTCATATATAGATCCATGCATTCATTCACTCACTAATTGCGAAGCTGGGTTCGCCAAAGAATGGGGCTTGTAGGCGGGCCGGATTAGTGGTTGTACACAGGGGCAAAGGATGGTAGGGGAGGCCTCCGGTAGAGGTTGGAATATGTGGAGGTTGGGTGTAGTTCTTTGGCCGGGAGTATAGAGGGGGCTGCGTGGCGTTGCGGGTCTTGCGAGCCGGCCTCATGTGCGGCTTGATGTGGACCTTCAAAGGGGGGGAAGGACTGTTGACATATTTATTGGAAAGAGGTTCGCAGGCCTGGAGTGGGGGGGCGTGCTGGGTGATCGTGGTGGGTGCGGTAGTGGGCCGGAGGCTATATGAGTGCTGCAGTGCCGGAAATTTGAGAGAGAGAGTAACATGGAGTGACGCCGCCGTTGCGCGTTGCAAACCTCGAGGCTGATGTGGAGGCTGTAGGCCTTGATACACGTGTATGGGCAAACTGGCTTGTTGAGGTGGTATGTCCTGGACCAGCAGGGTCTGGGAGGGGCTGCATGTATCGGCGGTTCGGCGGGTTCTTTGAGCTGGAGGGCTGTGGAGGAGTATTGAGGGCTGTGCGTAGGCACGGGTGGGATTTGTCTTGATTGTTTGAGATGTCCTGAGCCAATCCTGTCTGGCTCCGGGCCTCTGGGAGCCTCTCCCCTCTCTCTTCCTCCCTTCGCCTCTTGAAATCGCATGTCTTGGTTATGCCTTGGGGTCCCACTACTGTTGTCTGTGTTGTCTGTGTTGCATGCAATATTAATTGAGAGCGCGCGCAATGAAACGCATCGAAACGCGCGCACGCGCAAAACGCGCGCAAATGCAATGGGCATTTTTATTTCTTATATCGCCTCTCCGGGCGTGTATTGGTCCGGTATGCATAGGTTTGGCATTTTTATTCTTCTTTAGTGTCTCTCTGGTCCTTTGTCGGGCCAGTATGCATCTTGCCTAGGCATAGGTCCTGTCCGTCTATTATGGCCAGTCTGTTGCAAGCATTTTTTTGGCATTTTTATGCATGCATTCGATCAACCTGCGCATGCTCATGCATGCAATTGATCGAAGTCCGAAAAAAGTGCGCGCTTGCATGCGTTGCATTCCTTCAATGCATGCAGTGTCCTGTAGCTGCATGGGCCGCTGCTTCTCGCAGGAAGTGCAAGAGTGCCTGCATGCAGAGGAGTGTTTCGTTCATAACGATCACTTTAATAGCCTGTGGGCGGACAGACGCAGTCAATCGCCAGACTTAATTTTCCTTCGATTTATCTTTCCCGTCTCCCATAGATAGACAAATCGTCTCCGTCTCAGACTTTCAAGGAGCACATACACTGTCACGATGGTTCCGTCCGGTTGCTTGCTCGGTTTGCTTGGTCTCTCTATCTGTGTGCTGATGGTACCAAGGTGTGTAGCTTTGCACCTCACAGAGAGGGAGAAGGACGGCGAGAGACCCCCAACCGCCATGGAGCTTGATGAAAACAAACTGAGAGCACTTGAAGCCGCACGGACAGCTTGTGAAGCCTTCCTTGTTCTTGGAGTCGCCAACACAGACATGAACACGGCAAAAAAAACGTACAGGTCAGAAGGCCTTCCTTTGCAGGTAAAGAGACTGATCCCGCCACGCGTCCGTCGAAAGCTTCAAGAGCGCATGCGTTCTACATGCGACAATCAAGGTCTTATTCCGACTGTATCAATAGATTCGTCGGCAGACATGTGTGTATCATTACATCAGCCAGTCCTTCAGACTCCCTTTGTCCCTCTCTTTGCTCAAATTTGTGGTGACGTCTTTTTTCTCTTTCGAAAAGCGATCCGAAGAAACGGAAAGAAAAAGTCGATGAACATTCTTTCCTTTTTTTTTCTTTTTCCCTTTCTCCCTCCCTTGCTTTCTTCTTCCCCTCTTTCCTTCTCTCCTCTCTACATCCCGCTTTATTCCTCTGCTCTTACTTATCTTTCACGCGTTTTCATTTGTGCCGGCTCCTGGCATCTTCAGGCTTCCTTTTTGTCCTCAGTTTGTTTCTTTCTAGCCCAGATTTTTCTTTCTTTCCTTCCGACGTCCCAGAAAGGGATCGCTCTCGTTACACAGTGGCAGTCCGCACCATTTTCGCTTTTGCCTCCCAGAAAACAGTGCTCATCTGATTTGATACCATCCTTCTCTCAGACTCCTCCCCTATCCTTCTGCATGTGGCCGCAGAAGTTTCATGCTCGCTGCCCACCCCGACAAGTTGCTGGACAAATTTTCCAAAGACAGTAAAGAGTTGAAGAGACGGCAGGAGATCTTCATAAAGGTCCGTCGGAACTCAATTAATGTTGTCAATAGCTCAGCGAGAGGCAAGAGAAAGGTGTGTGGGGATGTATGTGCATGTATTTCCATAGGTTCCCATCAGCACGTGTCCGTCTGTCTGTGTGCATCTCTCCACAGGTCAACGGGTTCTGGGAGAAAGCTTCCGAGAATGTCGACCCCTCGGCAAAAGTAGCGTTTCCTTGCAGCAAAGAAAAGGTCAAAAAAACCGTCAAACCCCCTTCTCTCAGACCCACAGCGTCGCGGCACAGACACGGGGAGACGCACAGAGGTGCCCCCCAGGCGCAGGACAAAAGTCACTCTGCCAGGTTGATACACCACTGTGAGGAAAGGAATACAGACAGAATGGGCAAGTACCTCACGCATGAATCGCTTGTTGGGACGTGTCTTGAGAAGGCCTGCGGAAAGAAGGGAGTCGGCAAAAAGGTCCTCAAGGCGCTGCTTCCGTAGTTCGGTGGGATGATGTATCGACAGAACAGAGACCCGCCACTGAGGCATTGCGTGATTTCAGCATTGGAAATAGGAGAAATTGATGTAGTTGCGAGCATCCAGAAATATTTTCCGTCGTTGCCATGGGCTCAAGATGAGTTGGACACCGCCCTCCTCTCTGTGTGCAAGTCAGGATCTGCAGTGAACTTTGAGATGTCCATTTGGAAATTCTACCCACACCCCCGCTTCTCCCCCAAGACCTTGCAACAGGGTCTTCAGAACGTGTGTGCATCTGATCATCCCAACAAGGCCGATCTGGTCTCTCTGATCATGCACAATCAGCATCACCTCCTGTTCCAACCATTCTCACAGCAGCTGCAATCCCCTCTGCGAAACTGCCTTCCCCAACCATCAAAGTCTCATCATCACCAATCGCACCGGACAGCACAGCCATCATACCGCCCTCCCCGATTTGTCGGGCCCTATGGTCTTCCCGAGAATTTCGTTCCACCATATCGTGAGGATGATTACGCTCTTTATTCGGATGATGATTACTCGGATGATCCGGAGTTGTACCGTCGGCAAAAGGCCACAAAAAAGCCAAAGAAACCCAAAACTGAACCAAAGACAGAAGCACCCACGAGCAACCCCCCCAACGAGCCTCAACAGGCCCCGGCACGAGGGGAGAAGGAAACTCCGCCAGCAGAAAAGACCGAGACTCCTTCCACAGACACAAAAGTCCAAGCAGAGGGAGAGACACAAACGAGGAGAGCACGATTCTGGGACACCGGAATGAAGCCCAGTCATCTGCCGAATTTCAATTACCCAACGACATACAGAATGGCTCTGCCCGAAGAGATGAAAGCCCCTGAGTGAGAGATGGAGGGATCGGAAAGCTGAATGAATTTCTACACAAATGGAGCAAAGCATCGACGATCCCCTGGCTGAAGTTGAACTTCAGTGTGCAAAAGACGCAGCGGAAACGATCTACCTGGTCTTCGATCTGCCCGTATTACTATGGTCCCCCTATCAATATCACAGCCATGCAAGGTGTCGAGCGAATTTCCCAAAAGCTGATTGCAAGTCACCAAAGCGAAGAGTCTGGGGCAGGATTTTTCCCGTCCATACATCTTTGGAATCTGTCCCAGGGTTTGTCAGTGCTCTCAGCGAGTTTACAGGCAAAGACACGCGTGGGCCCATACTACTGCTATCAGCCAAAAAATCGTGAACTGAATGGTACACTGAATCTTAATCCTCATTGCAACTGTTCTTTGAACAGGAAGTCAGCTGTGTTTCAACAGTCAGCTCAACGTTTTACATAATTGCCAACTCGAAGGTTCAGAATGATTCTTTACATTCTAAGTTTTATTGTTACTGCATGTGACAATATTCTATTGATTTCTTATATTTAAATATTTTTGTACTCTTATTGAGCATTAGATTGAGCATTTTACGTAGCATTTAAAACTGTGATTTTAAAATTTAAATTGGTTGTATATAATAAATTATATATATTTATATATATATGTTCCCACAACTATACAATTAGATACTGTTGTACACTATACTAAATTACATTTTTTAAGTATATGCATTTTTAATTATCTAACGTTTTTTCTTCGTGTTTCGATAAAATTTCTCTCACTGATAAAAGCTTTTAAAAAAGTTTTAATTAAAAATCAAATCAAACATGTTGGCTTCTAAGCTTAGGCTCTATAGTTATTGTTGTATAAACAATATGCAATATCAATGATGTTGTATAGTCTCGAAGTAAATAACAATAATTCAAAAACCTAGGTAGAAACACAGATATTCCGAACATTGAAGATATTTTTGAATTTGATCTAGTTCTAGTGATAATTTGGAAATAATTCTGAATGTGATAGTACATTGTCTAAGGAGTCGTTACCGATCATGATGGTTGGGTGTGTTTTGCATGCTGAGTCTGCTGCGTAAGACCAGAATTGTAGAGGAAAAGCAAGTGCGGAAGTGCAGGTTGTTTTGGGGACATACATCACTCTAGGTGATGAAGAGACCACTTCTCAAGCTGTCTGCTTGCGGAGATGGGCTGGAGGATCAAATCTCTCTGTTCGATGCAACTGAAGGATTGAAGTAATAACTTCTTTTTGTATGTGTAGACTGTCTCGATTGAAATGAAGGTCCTGCAAAACAGCGGATATGGTCTCGTCCCTTGCGTCATTCGCTTTTAAAAGCTCTTCGAAGTCTTTTATCTGACCGCTTTCTCTGGAGGATGCAAGGTCTATGGACCTTAATTCTGGGTTGAGAATAAAGGGAGTAAAACAAAAACCAAAAAAATCGTAAAACATACACACATGATCAGTGTGCGGGAGAGAGAAAAGAGTGATTCACAGAAATGGGTTGGGTACTGAGGACCTCCCCCACAAACGCTCTTCTGACAGTCAGTGCGAGTGCAACAAGCTCATCAGTGACGACCACAACTGTTGGTCGTTCCACTGTGACGGTCGAGCAAAAAACCGATCCGACCCGTTTGTAAAAAAGCAATGATGCCCACTTTGAAGCGTCCCGAAAATCGTTTTGCCTCCAAGCAGCGCAAGTAGCTATGTGCGTATTTTTCAACAACGTCTGCATTCATCACCTCAGGGACCTCGCAGGCTGTTCCTTCTTCGAAGCCTTTCCGGACGCATCGCCCTTCTCTGTGGCCTCCCCGGACCCTGCGAGCCCAATCGCCTTCAGTTCCTGTTGGACCTGCTCCCCCGCGTCGATGCACGGGTACGCCTCTAGGGCCTCTGGGGTCCTGAAGGGAGGGAAGACCTGCAACTAGCAGGGGAGGCACAGGCAGACAGGCAGGCAGGCATGGCTCAGCACACACAGCAGAAGATGGCCAGGCAGGCAAAAATGCAGTCAATTAGTGAAGCACTCCAGGAACTTGCAGGGAGCCAGAGCTTACGCACTCATGCACGATTTGTTGAAGATCGAGGGTTTAGGACGTTAATCCAGGACAGAAAGCGCAAAGAGAGGATCTGCGCGACACAGCCGCAACAACTTGCCGGGCTCTTTGCCGTGTCTGCTTTTTCCTTCTCGCCGTGTCTGATTCTTCTTTCAGCACTTTTTCAGCCCCGACAGCCACTCACTTAGTCAGTCCTAGCGCACTTTTCCGGAAAGAGGAAGCGGGCCATCCAGTAAGAGGCTTACAAGGGAGACGGACAGGCAGAGAGACAGATACAGACGAGCAGGCAGGCGAGAAGATAGGCAGAGAGAGAGAAGGGAAGTGCGAAGAGAAGAAGACAGGCACGAAAAGTGGAGGGCAGGGACACGGAACGGGCTACATGCAATGGAAAAAAGAGCGAGAAAAATTAAGAGGGAGAAGGGGAATCAAGCGAACCTCGAGTTTGTTGTCAGAGTAGACATGCGCGAAGAGTGTCGAGGAAATGCGCCACAGTGAGAGGCCTTCCTTTTTCCTTTCTTCGATCTGCAACGTACCAATCAGAAAAACACATGATAAAAGAGTGCATGTCTATGCAGAGAGAGATCGAGAGAGTCTATGCAGATGCGCAACAATTAAAAAGAATACGGTCTAAAAAGGGGAAAACTAACTTCAGATCACCCCACTCACATCCTTACCTACCGTCTTCAGAGTCTCCGGCACAACCACCACTTCATGGAACCCCGCCAGGACTTTTCCCCCAGTCACCCACTCGAATTGTTTTCCTGCCTGAAGGAGGAGACACCCCTGCGGCACCCTGCAGGCATTCAGACACATGAGTGCACACTCTCCTTTTCGAAGATGTCCGATGAGACCAAAAGTCCAGGGAAGAAGAAAGTCAAGCCGAGACGGTCAGCTGCCTTGGTGCGATGTTGTCAAGTATCGAAATTTGCATTTAATATAGAAGGAAGCACCCACCGCGAGCATCAATTAGAGCACAAACAGCTCCCAACAATTTTTAAAAGACTTCCATGACTGTTGTAGCGCGCAGTGTCCATGCAGACAGAAGCTGCATGGCTGCAAAGACACCGTGTGCGTCGGGAGAGGAGACTGACTTGACGAGTACCTTCCTTCCCTCTCGTGTCCACACAAAGAGCCCAGGGAATCTGGACCTTCCATGAATCGTGATGAAGTTCAGGTCGGTGTGAAAAGAGGCGAACACCTGCCCTTCTTTCCCTCCCAGTTTGGTCAAGTCGCTTCCTGTGGGTGCGAGCAGGTGCGCTCCCTTCTGCATGAGGTCGGTGAATGCGTTCTGCTGGAGGTCGAACCCCAGAGCGGCCATCTCAGCTACACTCTTGACAGTGCCCAGAATCAAGTTGCCCCATCTGTCCATGACTGCAAGGATTAGATAGTTATTTAACCTTTGAACGGTGCAGCCCGAAAGAACGCAGCCCTTGACAGTTGAGAGGGGGGAAAAAAGGAGCTGAGTGGACTCCGAGCGAAACGCGCAAAGAAAGTCACTAAAGGAGGAAAAGAGAAGCTATCAAAACCCTAGTGAGATGGGAGAACATGGGAGACAGCTAGAGGGAGGTGGAAAAGCAACAGGGCCTGTGATAGGATGGCGTGATCAGCAAAGAAAGAATGAAAGATACAGAGGACCCAAAAGACTGTATATCATATTGAATGGTTTCTTTCAAGCTGACCGACCGTCCTTCCACTTCTGTCCGAACTTCTCTGGAATCACCGCGTCGGCATTCAGAGCCATGTACTTGGACTCTCCCGATGCCGCTCTCTCTCCGATCGGGTGGAACCACCTTTCTTTGGGGTCTGCACGCCCATGCATACGGTTGAGCATCAGCGGGAAAAACTCAGTCAAGATAGTGGTGTGAGGAGAAGGAAGAGAGAAAAACGGACGCAGCAGACCGCCGCGCTTTCTTTCACTGGTGCTTCTTCAAAAGATTTGTGAGACCACGAGAGAGACACAAACAAACTGCCAATCCGAGATGAGAGCTTGGGAATGATGAGAGAGGAGACGATGCTGAATTATAGGGGAGCGGGGACTGGTGCACTGCACTGAAGAACAGAACAAAGGCCAACTGAAATATGGACATATCGACGAGAGACCCCTTCCCACCTGCTTCAGGAGGAGACCCTGTCAGGGGTTGCTGTCCCTTTGGGTAGCTTGTGAGTCTCTCTCCGTGGTCCCTCGCCTTCTCGGTGTGCTTGGGAGTTCTGCCAACTTGGAAGAAGACTTCGGCCCTCACGTCCTTGTCCTGCACATCCAAGTAACAAATGAGGAAGGGGGGGGAGAAAAGAGAGACAGCGATTGAGGGAAGATCTGATGAGTGTCTGCATGGGCTGAGGGGATTGAGAGGAAATGCAGCAGCAGGCACACGTGACTTCCACAAGACAGGCAGGAATGCATCAGAATTAAATGTGCAATCACCGGAAGAGAAGGGAGGTCAAATTCGTTGATTCTTTAATTCGGACCTTTTCTTCCTCTGGCATCTCGAAGTACTCCTCCATCATGTCGATGAACTGCGCGGCGGGATGGAAGGGAGAAAGTGCAGGACAGCCATTGACGGACTTTCGTGTGTGTGTGTGTGTGTGTGTGTGTGTGCGTGCGTGTGTGTGTGTGTGTGTGTGTGTGTGTGTGTGTGTGTGTGCGTGTGTGTGTGTGTGTGTGTGTGTGTGTGTGCGTGCGTGTGTGTGTGTGTGTGTGTGTGTGTGTGTGCGTGCGTGTGTGTGTGTGTGTGTGTGTGTGTGTGTGCGTG
>JAHBMJ010003102.1:5000-10000 GCA_018398765.1 Chromera velia
ACCCCTTGCGTGCCTTTTTCGATCCCTGCTCGTCTTCTCTGCCTCGTTCAATGTCTCATTGAAGCGTCTGCACACCAATATTGCCACACAAAAGAAAACTGAGTCAAGCGAGCCAAAAAAAGACAAAACAAAGAAAACTGTCGGAAGCTGCCGTAAGCCTAGAAGAAGGTTGCATGGATCTGTCGATTTCAAAAAGTTCACACAAAACACACAAACGACAGTCAAGATCCGCGCTAGGCGAAAATGCCAACAGAGAGCAAGAAAAAGTCGGCCCGTGACAAAAAGGGACACAGCGATTCACAAGCCGACCAAACTGTAACAATGTGGAACGACAGAGAGAGTCAGTACCTTCGCCTAGCTTCCCACGCACCCCTCTGAACTACTCCCTGGCCTCCTACCTGCAGGGGCCCGGGAAGGGAAATTTGCCAGTCTCAGGGTCTTCCCTCGCGTCTTCTGTGTTCTTCAATTCGACCGCTGCGTCTTGGAACCCCCTCTTCATGTTTGCCTGGATGCTCTCCTGGTCGCATGCTGCAGTTGTTTGTGCAAAAAACAATTATGTCAGCAAACTTGCGTCGGTTGTGCAATTTTTTCTGCATTTCTGTATGATTCCACTCTAGGAACGAGAGCGGCATCAACTCAGATTTCTTCCATGTTGCTTAGATCCTTCTTCCTCTCCGAAAAATGAGACGCTCCTGGTCACGTGCGATGGGCACCCAGGAAGAATGAAGCTCTTGATTCTCAATCTCTATTTATCGCAGACTCCCTTCAACAGAATCACATCACCAGGGCTCTCTTTCTCATTCACGCAGTCGCCTCCCCCTTTGTCACTCATGCAAGTCCTTCAAGATTCTGCATGTCGATCGCTTTCATGCACACAAGTATCTGTCCATTCGTTTGAAGCAGCCCATGAAGCCGAACAGAATGTGACGCAAAGAGACATGAAGGCAACGAACGTCGCAGACAAGCCAGGAAGCCCTCACCCACTCATCCACTCACCGAGTTCCAACCCTACGAGAGGCTCCCTGGGCATGACAATGTACCTGTGTGCACGCATCCAACAGAGCCGACAGGGATGAGAGCAGAAGGGGGCAGTAGAACGGAGAGATAATCGACGACGCGTCTTTGCTATATCCAGAGTGCGGCCTGTGCATGCATTTATTTTCATACAGAATTCTTATGAAAAGAAATAGAAAAATAATTCTGTATGAAAATAAATGCATGCTGGATCCAGAGTCCGGCCAAAACAACGGACACCGAAAAGAAGTAAAGAAAAACAAAAAAAAGGGGGGGGAAACTCAACACAGACATACAGACGGACGGACGGACCGGAAGTGGGCCTCCGGATACTCGTCGAGAGCCTCGCGCACGGATTGAATGGAATCTGCAGCAATCCATCCATCCATCCATCCGTCCATCCATCCATCCATCAATTAATTTAGGGTGAAAGAACGCAAAAGCAAGGCACGCAGCTCTAGGTTGTACATCCACGTGTAGACTGACGCATGTACTCACTCACCCATCCACCGTCTCTCTCACTCATTCACTTACTCAAAGAAAACGACTGATTTCGACTGATGTCCTCTGAGCGGGAAAAACGAAGCACACAGACAGATCCAGCATGCACAGAAGTCAATAGAAGCGCCGAAAAAGAGACGGACAACACGGCAAGCGACAAAAAGAACGCAAACCGACTGACTTTCAAAATCCTTCACCACCAGAGAGCGCAACAGCACAGAGACGGTTTTGTCTTGAGACACCGTCAATGCTTGCGGTGTTGCTGCACGAGCATGTGTGTGTTATAGGGATGCAAATGAGAAGAGCAGGGGCGTAAAGCGAGAAAGTGATGAGGCGAGGAGGGTGTGCATGTGGAGAAAGACACGGGCACGGACCTTCACTGATATGAGAAATCGGGTCATGAGAGGAAGAGAATTCAGAACCTCAGCCCTCTCCAGCTGCATGACTTTTTCCGGCTTCTCTTTCTGCCTCATTTGAATTTCAAACTCGCTTGGGAGATAAAAACCCTCTGAGGATGCGAGGCGAGGAGAGGTAATTGAGGAGATGGCATCGGAAGAGCGTCCCCTCACGTTTTTTCCACGTGGACGTCTTCTCTTCTAGGAGAACACAAAAGATCTCGGCAGTCACTTCTTCGGTCCGTGCGTCAAAAAAATACGCAGCAACTTTTAAGTCGGCCAGTCAGTCACCAAAGCGAATCAACAAAAAAGGAATGGAATGTATAGACGCACGAGGAGCGCAAGTGACGATGTCAATGGAGATGTCTTCTACTCTCTCTGCCTGCACACGAGAGAGGGACGAAAAGACACGCAAAAAAAGTGCGGGGCAGAGGAACACAGACATAGACGCATAAAATTAGGACCGCTAGTGACTGAGCAGTAAAAATGTCACAGTCCACGTAAGCGTAATAAGAGTGCATAAGTGGAAAAAATGCCCCACTTTCATCTCTCTCTCTCTTCGTTTCAAGAAAACGCAAAAAATGAGTAGCAAAGAAGAGGAGCGACACACGGATGCTTCACGGAAAGACACAGAAACAGAAAGGCATACATCTGGACACACACACACACACACACACACACACACACACAGAGAGAGAGAGAGAGAGAGAGAGAGAGAGATACAGAGACGGACGGAGAGAGAGAGAGAGAGAGAGAGAGAGAGGAACAGAGAGAGACACAGAGACGGAGAGAGGGAGAGAGAAAGACATACAGACAATTCCGTCCACGAGACACCGCTTGATGCCCCCCATCACGTTGACATTCTCCAAAATGCCGCCGTCGCTGTACACGCTCCCGTTCACCTGGTGCGGGGGGAAGAGACTGCGCCCACATTACACATAGACACACACACACACACACACACACACACGTGTGCAGAGGGGTGTGTGTGGTGACGCATGAGTGGGGGGCATTGGTGATGTTTGCTTCTTTCAAACCGACAGCCGCCTTTGTCCTGTCGCTTTTCTCTTTTATCGCAGCACAGCAAAAAAGTAGAGGTCCACATGAGGTCACAGGCACTCACGAGGCCCCTGCAGCTTCCTTCCCTTTTTCAATTTTGAAGGAAACGGAACCATCAAAACTCCATCAAAAAGAGAACATTGGCAGGAAGTTACAGAGAAAAACAACCAAACCAAAGGTAAATTAGGAAACAGAAAAGAATGTCGAAAACACACACACACACACACACACACACACAAAGAAAGAATCGAAACTGTGTCGTGAACAGGGAAGGTAGGAGAAGCAGAAAAAAAAAAAAACATGTGGCGACAACACAACGGGCTCACCCCGGCATAGCGCTGCTGGCCATGACTGCGTCCACCAGGTCTTCTGCTGCCAGTGTCTCATTCCAGGAGTGGGAGAACCCGCCCTTCATGTCGGTGGCAGCTGAGAGGAGATCATAGAGAAAGAGGAAAAAGCACAAAGAGACGATGATCGGAGCAGAGGAGAGAATGAGAATGAGACTATGCAATGAATGTGCATGGGATTGTACTTCCCCTAAGGACAGCCATCAAATGGCTTAAATAAATGTGGTGTCCCCTTCTGCAGGTGTCCCTTTTCCCTTACCTTCCCAGACTGACTCACTGACTGATTGCAATTCTCCTCTCCCCCTTTGTTTGCCCCCCAATTTCTTTGAATTTCGAGGAAACGAATTCCTTCAGAGGAGAGGTGTCGAACAACGCTGTCTGGAAGAAGAGACCCTCCAGAGGACCAAACGGCCAATTCTTGTACACACGATCTCGCTGCACATCCCTCCACACCTGCATGCATGCTCTCAGCCAAAGAACCGATCGACCCCATGCACACAAAAACAAAAAATTCCGACGCACTCTAGGGTCATATTCCCCCAGGTCTCGAGAGATAGAGCGGTGAAGAAAAAAGGATGAGAAAAAACATACTGGCAAATCGATCGAGCGACCAGATATATTACTCGGGTCTCTTCTCTGTGTCTGAGAAAGACGGCAGGGGCGAGACAAATTGCAGAGAAAGAGACGGAAAAAAGACTGCCGCAAGAAAGAGTCGTTGGAGAACAAAAACAGACGGTGGGAGCAAAGAATCGTGAAGACGTTCTGCAAGCAAAATGTTTTTTGCTTCTTCAGATAAACAATATGGATCCTGTCAGTTCATAAAGCTGACACCGGAGAAGAAAATGCCGGTCAACATGCACAATTCATTTCCTTGCATCCACATACACACACACATACATACATACATACTGAACCGCTGACCTCCACAAGGAAATCGGCCCACGCGTCTTCCTCACCAACGCTGCAGCGCGGAGAGAAAGCCTCGCAAATGAATGAATACATGAATGGATGGATGGATGGATGGATGAATGAGCGGGTGGGCGTGAGGAAGAGGCAAAGAGACGATAAAAGCCACTAACGGGTTAGAGGAACTGTGTTTCTGTTTGTGTGTCTGTCTCTCTTTCTTTCATACTGACAGCGGTTGCTGGTGTGGTCGAAGAAAGCCTTTTGGAGAAAAATACGAAGGACGAGATGAATCACTTGAAACTGTATCAACTTTTTTCTCTTCCTCTTTTCCCCCAAGAGTGTTTCTGAAGAAGCCGGCTGAGATGAAGAGCAAATCAAGACGGAACACCGCAGTCAAGACAAGCGAGTTGAATTAATGCAGTGATCGCACAGGATACGGAAAGCTTGTGTCCTACCCCGTTGAGTGATTTTGTTGAAACCACCCAGCCAGCCGGGAAGATGAATGAGCTGCCTGATTGAAAAGGGGACCTATACACACACAAACACAGACTCTCGACCGTAAGGTAAGAGACTGACTCGAAGAATCTGGAGGCTGCTGTGTTGATGGACCCTTGCATTTATTCTGTATGAAAAGACTTCTGTATGAAAATGAATGCACTGACTCGAAGAATCTGGAGGCTGCTGTGTTGATGGACCCGACAGAGACCCCCGTGATGACATCCCATCCTGTCTGGTTGTCTGGAAGCATCTGCGTTAGAGCTTGGATGGCCCCAGCCTC
>JAHBMJ010003103.1:0-12910 GCA_018398765.1 Chromera velia
AGCTCTGGGTTTCTCTGGACTGTGAAACGCCACGTCTCTCCATCTGAAGGAGAAGGGGTCAGTAAACTCTGGCGTTCAGTATCTTTTTCTGACTTGGGTTCTCTTTGGGAAGAGGGAGGTTGAGGGAGGACAGGCTCAGAAAACAAAAAAATAGGTTCTCCTTCAAGAATACGTGGAAAAGAATGAGAAGAAGAAGAGCAAGAATGGGCAGACTGAGATACAGATTTCTTTCCCGCTCTGACTTCATCGGTCTGTCTTTCATCTGGAAGCGAGCGAGAATCCTTTGAAGACTGTGCCTCTCTTTCATTGATTGGGAGAGGGCCGGCCGAGGCCAACCCAATGGGAAATGAGTCTTTTTGACTTTTGAACTCTATGCTTTCTGCAAAAAGAATGGAAGAAGAAGAGAAAGAAGAGGAAGATTTCTTTTTTGACTGATCGCTTGCAGACTGAGCTGGTTCTTGTGGTCTGTCATCACTTGGTACCTCTATAAAGAGATCCCCTCTAGTCTCAGGAGGTCTCTCAGACTGCGACTAGCAATCAGTTGGGGCAGGGCGGGAGAAAGAAGGGAGGGGGTGAGAAGGTGCACGAACAAAACAAGAAGAGTGGGCAAGATACTCCTTACTCTGCAGTCTCTCTCCAGACTCAGAGATGGGAGTCAAATAGACGAGGAAGCGGGAGTGAGGGACGAGAGAGGATACTTCAAAGAGCCGCCACTTGATGTCGAGCGAGCGGTAGGTCTTTCGAGGGTTCTTCCAATACACTCTTTCTCCGACAGTCAAGTTCAGGGGAGAAAGCGCTGTCGGACCTTTCTTGTGAACTTCAGCAAGCATGCATTCAAGAGGGGGAGGGAGAAGACGTTGAGACGTAAGACGTTCGTACGGTGATCTTTTATCAGAGTTGACAGAGGAAAGGAGGTTAAGTTGAGACATACAGCGAGGAAGAACTTGATGGAAGTGCCGTTTTTCTAGGCCTCTGTCTAAAAGAGCTGCTTCGACAAGACGTTTCAAATCGTCATGCCGATGTTCGAGCAGCCCGTTGGCCCGAGATAGACCGGGGGGGGTCCACAACTGTCTAACTCCCAAGTCCTCTAGCATGGAAGAGAAAACGGCTTTGAATTCACTCCCATTGTCCGTTTTTACAAACCCACGAAAAGAGAGAGGACACCCAAAAGGTCTCAACCATCCTTCCTCAAAAGCTTTCCATGCAGTCTCTGCCTTCATGTCTTTCAGTAGGATGGCCATGAGGAAACTTGTCGCTTCACACATGACCGTTAAGACAGGTTGACCATACAGAAAAATTGTGTCCACCGCTATCTGCTGTAGGGGGGCACGAGTTCTCAGATGAGAGCCTCCCTGTCCACGAAGGCGCCTTGGGAGACCGTGGACTTGCAGGCAAGTGTTGCACTCTGCTCTTAGTTCTTCACACATTTTTCTCAGGCCTCTCACGGCAAGATACGGAGAGACGAGAGTGTAAAGAGCTTTTCCACCAATGTGCCCCACTTCCTGATGTACATACTGCAGGTACTCACGTGCATATTCTGTACTGACTTTCACCTTATTAGGACGCTTGCCGTCGGGTACGTCAGCAAAGATGCAGTCAGATGAATCGGAATTTTCGGAAAGACAAACTGAAGATGCACATGTGTACTCTGCAGATGAGATCTCGTCCCGATCATCATCTTCCTCTCGTACAGCAGCTGAGGAAGAACAACACGAAAAATGGTCAGTGGCCTTTCTTTTAAAAGAAAAAAGTTCGTGCATAGAAGAGGAGAGGGGAAGAGAAAAAGAAGACAAAGACGTTCGTTGGAGGTTCTCTGCTGTCAGTCTGTTCTCTTCTGAAGCAAGAGATCCAAAGAGACAGAAAGGGCCTCCTTTCTCAACTGAATCAGAAGAAACTGCAGGTGAGAAATGATCTGAATAGATTTGCGTGAGTTGAGGAGGAAGAGGGTCACAAAGAAAAGAAACTTCGTCGAAGGGAGAGTCAGAATTACCAGCACCAGCATAAAGAAAAAAGAGAGGAGGGGGAGTAGAGGTGGAGGGAGGAGTAAACATCTGAAACACAATAAAAGAAGTAAAGAACATTGAGGCATGAATAGAGTCTGATTGTTTTTTTCAGTTGCTCTTTCTTTGATTAAAGGAACGTCGCTTTGAGCGAGACTGCGAGTGACAACGCTGTCCAACCTCCCGATCGAACTTTTCCTTTCTCTCGCGGCCTCGCTCTTTCCTTCTTGACTTCTTGCTCTTGGAAGGAGAGCGCAGTCGTTTTTTCGGAGGCAAAATCTTTGACTGCTTTGGGACTTGCACATTAGGAAGAGGAGAAGAGAAGGGACGGGAGGGGGAAGAGTGTCGCGGGGGGAGGGGACAAGATGGAAGATCATTCAATGCAGGAGGTAGAGGTATAGACAAGGAAGTGAGAGAAATAAAAACATTCTGTTGACTTGTTTCCGTTTCATTCAAAGGTCATAATCGACCAATTCCTCCTCGCTCTCTCGATGTTCGTCTATTGGCATCGACTCTGCAGGTTCGGGGACAGTCGGTTGAGCTTCCTCCTGCTGCTCCACCAACTGCATTGGTTCTGCAGATTCGGGGGCAGGCGGGGGAGCTTCCTCCTACTGCTCCACCAACTGCATCGGCTCTGCAGATTCGGCGGCAGGCGGGGGAGCTTCCTCCTGCTGCTTCTCCAATTGCATCTCCGTTGCGTCCTGCTCCGTCTCCCATTGCTGATACGGGTTGATTTCGGGTTGGTCCTCGTCTGTATACTGCTCTTCCTCTTGCATGCCCAGAGTGCTTTCCTCCCGACGACTCTCCTCCAACAAATTTTTCAACGGGCTTCTGGGGAACACTGGGGAAGAGAAGCTGGCTGCTGTTCTCGTTCTCCTGAGGGGGGCGTCTGGTGAGGACGTCCTCCTTGCCTAAATGGGTCTCTCGTCGCGATCCCCCGCGAGGGACAGGGGACTGAGGGTCCCATCGGGGAGACTGGGTTCCTTTTGAATCGGGTCGGGGGAGAAGGCTACCGGGCGGGCTCAAGCCCTGCCACCTGTCCCATCCATGGCACGTTCCCTCGGGCTTCTTTGACGGCGTGCAGAGGAGATGGGTGGGTGAAAAAGGGGGGTATCGGGGTGGAAAACGTGGGTGTCAGGGGGGGCTTCATTGATCCGGAGAAACGTGACCCGAGTGTGAATCAGATCGATATCGACGGGAAGAAGCCAGCGGCTTCATCCCGTCTCAATTCCCTGAAGGTTTTTTCCATGGGGGATCTCGATATGTCGGGTTCCATCTCTGTATGGCTCCAATTCTCTCCAATTGAAGGAGCAACGTCGGAGCTAACTGAGACCAAAAATGAGGAAGTGGTTTCGGAAACCAAATTTGGCAAAGTGGACTAGGGTCTTCCCGGACGAGCGCAGAGTCTGTGGTCGAGCGTCATCCATCTGAATTCGGAAAAAACCGCGGCTCAGTGAAGGGAATTGAGCGCCCCCTCCTTGAATCATCTGTTTTTCATTCGAAAACTCCTCTCTCGCAAAGAAGGCGGGGTTTGGGTGGAGCTCCCCATCCCTGTTAAAGATCAGTTGGAGGTGGATACCTTCATCGACACTCATGATGTCAATGGAACTGGCAGTATCCGCTGCCACGCGGATCCGGATCTGCTGGGCCCGACGTGTCGTCAGATCATGGAGCGCATGATATCGATCACAAATTCTCTGGAGACAGGCGAAAAAGTGTCGCTTATCATGGATTCTCAGCCTCTTTCTCGTGGTGTTTCTTTCTTGGGGGGGGAAGGATTGCAGACACTGATCCAGAAATTGGGAACGCGGCGTGCTTGGCGCAGCCGATAAACGGGAGAGCGCTTCCTCTGCGGGCAAGGGTGCTGGTAGCGTCAGACACGGAGGGCGGGGGCGGTGGAGGGAGAGACCCGTAGATGAAGAGGAGGAAGGAGGCACAGCCTGCCTGGGCTTTTGAGTAACTTCATAAAGAAGCCAGGCATAAAAGCTTTTCTCGCAGGGTTGAGGGAGGGGAAGGCCGTTGGACCCTTGATCAATCTGACCACCCTTTCCCAGCCTGGACCAGGCTTGCTTTTCCGGAGGGAAAAAAACAGCGGACCCCCAAATCCTCATCAAGACCACCCAGTTTGGGAGCAGGGTGGATGCTTTCGCCCTAGGCTCACTGGGCGTATGCCTGAGCCATATAGGGATGAGAAAAGCTGGAGGGTGTCCGTTACTATCTGTCAGCAGATCGAGCAGGAAGACAAGAGGGTGAATCAAAATGAATGTGTTCAGTCTGTCTGGCAAGATCGATTTCTAGATCAGATCAATCAGAGCCCGGGCAGACAGAACTTGACTGCCAGTCGATTGCCAGTGTGTCAATGCCATCTGCCCTTCCGTGAGCCTCTCCCATTTTCCTTGATAGAGGGCCTCAAGAAGGAGGAAATTATGGCCTATTTCCGATTCCTCTTTGAAGTTGGAAGGAACAGCGGGCTCTTCTGGGACCGACTGCAATCTGGTGTCGGCTACCCCTGGGCGAGGAGGGGCCGCGGCCCGAACATCGTCAGAGTGAACCCCAGTCGGAACATACAGGTCGCTCAGAGACAGCCTGATCGAAGGACTGAGGTCTCTGATAAAGGACTCGGTCAACCTCTGCCTTACTGCTATTTTGTGCTTTTGATTCTTGGTCAAAGACAGAGATGGCTCTGCCTTTTGAACTCCGTGCCACCGCTGGGCTGGGAGTTCGACCCTCAGCAAAGACGCTTTGTAGAGCTTTGACCCCAGATTGGGAGGGCGGTCCTCTTGCTGTGCCTCCGTTAGATTCTGTGCGACAGAAAAAACGTGGACAAAGATCTGTCGAAACACGGTGGCTAGAGAGAACGGAAGCTTGTCCCATTCATTTAGCTCAAGCTTGAAACGCTTCCTCACGAACCATTCAAGCAAGGGCCTGAGTTCCCCGTGAAGGGGCTTATCCCGAATCTCTCTGAACTTTGCCCCTCCTGGACACAAGCAGGAGGTGCATGTGGGGTCTAGTTCACAGATGCAGAGGAAAAACGTGCCATCCTTCCGACTGTACTGGAGTCCAGGCCGGTGTCCACAGCAGGAGGTCAGTCCATTGCTGGTGAGGCAGTTGTACGAGTTGTGTCCGAGGCATGCTCGAGGGTCTAACTGTTGAACCTCACAAATGTTGCATGCATCGGCACTCGCGTACATTGGGTTCAACAGGGGTTTGAAAGTGTCGTATCGCAGAGCCAAGATGGAGTTGTGGGGCTCCCGCATATGCTTTTCTTCAGAGATGAAAAGATCTTCCCACTTCTCCGGAATTTTAGCACCAGACTTTCGAGTGGCTTTCCACAACCTGAAAAATTCAGGTCTGTCCAGCTTTTTCAGAATGACGTGGGCTGTGGGACGGGGGTCAATGCCTTTCCATCCCACTAGACCACTCGGAGGAGCAATGGCAGGGTTAGATGGATTGTAATCAATGTAGGGAAAAGCCTGCAGTCTGCGGTTTTCATCGATGAGGCTGCGAGCGCTGCAAGGTATGTGAAGGCGCTCAGGCAAGACACTGTCAAGTGCCTCATCAGCCATCCTTTTTGTTTGGTCCTCATCTGGGTTCATGTCTCCTCGCTCACGCATCTCCTCTCTCGCTGCTGAATGGTACTCGTCAAACCTCTCTAGATGGAAGAGGTGAATGCGACTAAAGATCCAGCTCTTGTCAGGTGGGTGGAAAGGCAGTCGGGAGGGATCAGAGGCGTTTGGTCCTTCGTTCTCAAGCAGGAATTTGAGGAGGTTATTTGGGAGGGAGCAGAAAGATATTTTTAGGAGACGTGTCATGATGGCTTGAGCCTCCTCATTTTCTTGTGCAAGGGCAAGCACGCGCTCAACATTGAACAGATACTGGTCCCCCCGACCCATTGGCAGATGCAGAAGGTTGTTCTTTCCACCGAAAAAACCAATCAGTTGTTCCGAATCCCCTGTGCCGTCTTTTGCAGGTTGGACAATCGCAAACTCCCTGTCTTCAACACTTGGCAGCCAGTGGCTGGTTGGGTAGACTGCCAAAGGTGCGGACTGGGGGTATCCCTTTTTTCGCAACGCTCGCCTCCATACCACAGAGGGGACCGAGGTGGGGGGCTGTCCATCAGTCGTTTTAAGGGTGTACGGTTTCAGTTGTCTGAGAAGGATTCTCTTGAGGGGATCTGGGACTTCAATGGCACCGTCTTTCGGTTCTATTTGCAGCGTGGCCCCACTAACTACCCTGCACTCATCCGTAGCACCATCGAGGAGGACGCGTATGGGGTACTCTCCCTGCGCCTTGGGTCGCGGCACAGAAGTGTACATCCATTGAAGGCTTCTCAGCAACATGGGGATGTTGACGAGCCAACGTTCCTCCATGCCGGTGCCACTGGCAGGTTCATTCGCTGGTAAGGCTCTCTTGCGAGTGAGCCTAACAGATCGGCTTTCCTTCAAAAAACCAACAACCGCTCCATTCTTAGACTGCATTTCTGATTGTATTTGCCCAGCTGGTCCTAATATCAACGTGGTCGACTGAGAAGAAGCTTCGGGGTCAAAGGGTTAGGGAGGTGCAAAGGGGTGGGATGTCGAGGAGAAGGAGAAGTTCGACTGATGTTCTTCTGTCGGGGTCCTCTGTAAGGCCTGTGTCGTTTTTCCCGATTGACCATCATTAGAAAAGGGGTCTCCGAGGGCATAATCAGACATAAGTGGAGGTTTGGCTCCATTTGGAAGGCGGAGCACTAGGCCTGGGCCTCTGACAGAGGACAAAGGCTGACTCTGGGTTAGGATGGCAGCACTGGCAGAAGATGAGAAAGAGGACGAACCTGTGTTTATCTAAGTGTCAGTCCGAACTGAGTAATTTCCTGATCGCTGAGCACTTGCAGGTCTCAGCTCTACAGGTCTTCGAGGAGGAGATGACAGTTGAACTGTTCTTCTTGGGGTCAATTATGAGAGAGGGATTCGGTTTGGGGGAGGTGAAAAGATGGACAGTTGGGGTAGAGGCGGGGCAAACGGGTTTGGAGGTAGATCTGCTGCTGCTGTCGGTCTCGGGGGTGAGACTGGTCCAAACGCTGAGATAGCGTCTAGACTCGGAAGAAAGCCTCCTTCTATTGGTTCCATTTATGCCTATGACGTCTCTTGGGTTTCTTGATGAAAGGGGACCTCAAAGAAAGGGACAGAAGGAATCGTAGGTGTGGGGCCGAGCAGTGGAGGGAGGTTGCGGTTACTTTCACGAAGGGCCTGAGAAGGCTGGATGCGAATGGGCCTCGAAGTAGATGACTGACTTCCCCTGTTTCTCGATGCTTCTGCTCTTCCATCCCTCTTTGGATGTCCGGGGTTCGGCTCAATTCCTTCTTCGGTTAAATCTCTGATCCAACCACCTACCGTTGGTGGTGGGTGGGTTGGTTGAGAGACGTTTTCAAAAAAGGGGTTAAAACCAAACCAGGAGGTAGGAAGGGGATTAAGGAGGAATTGGGGGGCACCGGCATAGTTGATGAAGGTCAGCAACTACTCTGACCAGAAACCATTTGATCCGTCGTACCAGCCAGATCGGTGGAAGATGCCGAGGATCACAGGGCCACTGAGATCGAGGTCAGAGAGTGCAGGAGTGACAGAGAGGGTGGTGTAGAGTTGTCGGATGTAACCTCGTGCGGACCCTCTCGCCCGCTCGAAGTCATTTACAGCATCCCTTTCCCAATATCCTCCTCCCCCATACATTCCATCCCCAAGCTCAATTCCCTCAAGATCTTCTAAAGAAGCGAGTGTGCCGTCTGAAGGAACTGAGGCGGCCTCGGAGGGAGCATAGGAATTTAATGGAATGTCAGAGAGGCTCAGGTCCGAGACTTCTGACGGTGCCTTAAGGGGAGGCATGGAGGCAGGCGTAAGGGATGGAGCTAGCTTTGGAAGAGACAGCGGGGTTGAAATAGGGGCATCGTTACCCGGGGCTTTATCACTCTGAGAATCACTCCCCTCATCCCAGCCTGGGTTGGGTTCGACATCCCCGTCTGCTGTCAAATCTCTCACCCAGCTGCTGGGTCGAGGAATGTTTTTCTCTTGAGGGGGCAGTCCTAAATGATCCTGGGGGCCGTTTGCATCTGCATGGCCTCCATTCACATTCATGGGAGATTCTTTATCTCCGGCTCCCCATCCATCTGACTCCCCATCGTCGTGTTCTCCCTACTCTTCCCACTCCCTACTACGTAAACATGTGGCAAGGTAGTGGTTGAGCTGGTCATGCAGGTGCCACACCTCTGAGAGAGTGAGGTGAGACTGAATATATCGGATCCTTGTATGGATTGATTTAATCAATCGTCTTTGCAGAACGATGGGATCAGGTGGTAGCGTCTGCTGTGGGACCGTACTCTTCCAGACTGCTCTGCGGTAGTCCTCGGCTTTGCTCATCTCTGCGGAAGGAAGGCGTCTACACTGGGGGCAAAAAGTGTCAGGAGAAGGTTCACGGAGGGGCGGGAACATGGCTTTGGTACAGCAGGGCGTACAAGCGAAGTGTAGGTAAGGGCATCCAGGGTAGGAGACGGAACGGGGGGTGTTTGAGTTTGTTTCATGGAGAGATGCTCGGTAAGAGGGCATCTCACAAGTTTGTATTCGTTCGAGTGAGAAGACGGCCATTTCAGTCCCTTCATTTTTTGTCTCTCGAAAAAACAGATCAAACCCTATGGCTCCTCTCTCTTTTTCTTTTCCCATGGACCATTCTGTCCAGCCCCGTCTCTCTGATTGGGTCTGCGCCCCTTCAGAAGGAGCCACAACTGTCCATTCCGTCTCTTCGAGACAGGCCTCCCCCACCACGAGGCATGTGTGTGTGTCGGTCGTTGGCTAAGCGAGGGTGTCATGAACCTCCTGCGTAGATATTGGGATCATGCTGAGACCCCAATACTTCAGCAAGATGTTGATATCCAGGTCAGTCAAAGAGCGGAAAGAGGTGGCGGGGGAAAAATTGTTCTCTAGAGCTGGGGTTCCGAGGTGGAATGGCTCCCGAAGGAATCGAGTGAGAATGGTGTCTACCAAAACTGGGTGTACTGTGTCTTCGGTCATTTTTCCCCCCATTACTTTGATTGCCTTTGCTACCGCATAGAGCGGTGAAAGGCCTTTGTTCTCTCGCAGCCTTTCGTGATCAAGCTGGTCTGTGTTTGCAGCCATAGCTCCTTCCGGTCGCTCATTTCGTGTAGCCCCTCTCTGGGAGGATTCAGAAGGACCTTCCATTTCCCCTTCTCCCAGTGAGAGGGAAAGAAGGGGGTTCGCGGGAGGGCTCGAAGGACTTTTGGGAGCAGCGATTGAGCGGACTGTCGGAGGGGCGATGGGAATATGAAGGGACAGAGGAAAGGGAGGTGCTGTTGGAGGCGGAGGGTAGTAATGGGCAGATGTTCTGGGGAACTGTGTACGAAAATCAAAAGGCTTTGGGGGTGTAACCGTGAGAGAGTTGAGAGCAACTGACTGGTCAAACCTGTGGGGGGTCTCTGAAAAAGACCGATGAGGTGTTGAGAAGTTTCTCCCTGGAGTACTTATCATAGGAAGATCAGACTCAGCTGCAGGATCACTTGGAAGGGGGTCAGGGGCCTCAGGGTGTGAATCCCTTTGCGGGGTGGCATTCTGCGATTACCTCCTCCGATGCCTAGCGCCCTCTCGGTCTGGGTTGTGACGCCTGCGTGGGTGAGGTTTCGACCGACGTGGCTGTCTGTGAGGCAGTCTCGTCTGGACCTCGGCCGCGTGGTAGGCAAAGATTTCCGACTCCGCTTCGTCAGAGTCGGAGGGTGCTGAAGAAGGGAAATCGTTCATCTCCTCCCTCTCTTGGCCCTCAAAGTTTTCTTCAGCCTGGGAGGGAGGATGAGCTGTCGTTGCCGCAGCCTTTTCGGTGCCAGAGGGACCAGGGTTAGGTTCAATACCTTCTCTGGTCAGATCCTTGACCCACCCATCATTTTGCTTGCCTCCTCGGCCTCTCCCTCTCCCATGTCCTCTTGTCAGTCCTCCTCTTCCTCGAGTGGCTACAGATGAGCCCGCAGGTCCTCCCTGCTATCCAGTTGGGGGGGAGGAAGAACTGCTGGGAGGGCTGACACCAAAAGTAGGTAGCCCTGTACCCTGCAAAGAAGAAGAGGTAGGGTTGCCAGGAGGGGGGGGGGAGGAGGAGGATTTGAGAGAAGCGGCTGAGCAGCTTGCATTGTGAATATATGAGGAGTTTGATGGGGTGGCTGCTTAATGACTTGATGAGTCGATCCTCCTTTCTGTCTTTCGTGTGTTTGGTTTGAACGAGGCTTTGTCTGTGAAGGGGTAAGAGGGACACTTGCTGCAGGCTGGCTCTGATTTCCACCTGCATGGCCATGCTCTCTCATCGTGTGATTCATGTGCTGCTGGATGCGTGTGATAGCCAGCGAGCTGGTCTCATTCAGAGCAGGGTCAGGTCTGGGTTCAGACACAGATGCACCACATTCTCTCATTATTCTGTTCACATTATTTACGAACCAGGGGTATGTGAGACCCTGTTCAATGTCTATTGGGACAGAAGCAAAAGTGAGAGTGTTTGTGAGTAACCATGCTGTGCATTCTTTATCACTGATAGCACTGACAAACATGACCTATTCATGATATCTTTGCAGAGCATCAGAGGCATGTTTGTATATATCGTTATCCAGACCGGCCATTGTAAAGAACACAGAGATGGTCGCTGTGGGATTCCAAATAGGAGCAGACGGCAGGAGACGACGCAGATGAGGGCGCAGAGTAGAAGTGTCAGGGAGAATGTGTTTGGTCAGGAATTTCATTTCTAACTCCACTTCTCTGTCAAGACGGAAAGCATATTTTTGGAGAGATTCTCTTTTCCATCTACGTACCTTCATCATGATCTCGACTGGTCTCAGCAAGAGGAGATCGAGGGCGTACCCCTACATATGCGTAACGATTGCCTCGAGTTCCATGAACGTCAGCCTCATCGGAACCGTATTCTGCTCTTCCTCGGACCAGATTCCCTTCCGAATCTGCATACCAGCAGCGGGCAGTTCATATTGAATCGCTTCAGGTTGCATTTCGATTGCTCTATGAGGAAAACTATCAAAAGCTCGTTCTGTCACCTCATTTTGAACAGCTGGTCGATACGGCTCAGTCATGTTTCTACAAAGATTGAGAAATTGTCGTTTCTGACGCAGCCTTTTCGGTGCCAGAGGGACCAGGGTTAGGTTCAATACCTTCTCTGGTCAGATCCTTGACCCAACCATCATTTTGCTTGCCTCCTCGGCCTCTTCCTCTCCCATATCCTCTTGTCAGTCCTCCTCTTCCTCGAGTGGCTGCAGATGAGCCCACAGGTCCTCCCTGCTATCCAGTTGGGGGGGAAGAAGAACTGCTGGGAGGGCTGACACCAAAAGTAGGTGGCCCAAAGAGAATTATTTCTTTAGGCATCTGCTCCATTTTTTTTAGGATTTGTCCGACCAACTTGTCACGGTGCCGAAGGTCTGCGTCACTCTCTCTTTCCTCCTTCTTGTCTTTCGTGAGCCTTGTTTCTGACTCATAGTTTCGCTCTGTGACGAGTCTAAGCTCGCAGACAAGCTGTTTGGAAAAACTAATTGCCTCATCTTTTTCGTTTTCTTTTCCTACTTCTATGCTAACTTTAGTTGAAAAAGGAGGTAGAGGTTATGCGCTTTGAGCACTAGGAAAAGTAGAAAGATTAGACTGAAGAAACTGATTTCTTGGATCAGAAAATTCAAGCCTAGGATTCTCAGCTTTTGGGGCATAAGAACGTAAAGAGTGAGGAGAAGAATTTTCAGAGTTTATAGGAAAGACAAGGGGTTTGGAAGGGTGAGCAGAGTGTGAGGATGGATGAGGACAGTATGTATTTACCGGGAGGAAAGATTGAGAAGGAGAGACACTGAGGTTCTCCCCACGAGGCACACCAGAGACACAGAGACCAGTCAGGCCGTGCGCTAGACCAGATGATGACAGAGGCGGTTGTGTCGGCAAGCTTTGGGGAAAGCGAGTGGGCAGGAGAAAGGGTCCACTCTGAAATTGGATGCTTCCAACTGGATGGTCCGCATTCAGAGGGCCAGAAACAGGTAGAAAGAGAGATTCATGACTTTGGACTTTTCCAACAGGAAGGTTCGCATTCACAGGGGGCGAAAGGGGGGTAAGGGACGAGCAAAATTGGACTTTTCCATCAGGAGGGTCCGCAGTCGCATTCATAGATGAAGAAAGATTATAAAAAAGTTTACCGACATGCAACACTTTGTCTTTGTCAATAATAGGTCTCTGTTTCTCTGTCTCTGCCTCTCTTTCTTGATCAATACCCCCCCTTCCTCTCTCAGGGGGGAGGCGAAGACTCCCAGAGGTCGCCTGCAGGCAGGGAGGATATCCAAAAGAGGCAGTGGAGACGGATTCAGGTTGGCAACGATTATGACCACTGTTCTTCATTGTCTCCTGCATCCAATCACTCATCTCCTTCCCTTTCTTTCTTAATTCCTCAATTTCTTTTACCTGCTTTACTTTTCGCTCTGACTTTTCTTTTTCTGCATTGAAAGCACTGTGGAGACGAACAGATTCAGGTGAAAAGTGTGAAGCTGGGAGGGAGGAGATGGGATCTGGGCAGGTGAAAGTTGGGAGACGGCCAAACGAGTCTCAATCTCTCTCGAATACCATACTTCTTTCCGTTTCATCTCTTTCAATTCCTTCAGTTTGGTTTCTTTCCATTCAGCCTTCTGCCTTCCTTCAAGTACCGCTGCGTTGAGACGGGCAGATTCGGGCGAAAGGCTGGATTGAAGAAAACTGGAAATGGGAGGTTGGACAGGGTCTTTATCAGACTGTTTTTCTGTCTTCCTATCTGTCTCACTGTTTCTATGCACTTCTTTCTCATGGTTGCCTTCTTTTCCTCTCACAGGCACAGAGGCAGGAAAAGGAGCGAGAGAAGAAGAAGATCTGGGGGCCGAAACA
>JAHBMJ010003104.1:0-13217 GCA_018398765.1 Chromera velia
CCCAACCACGTGCTCAAGTCAGTAGAGTACGTGAGTGAGCGAACGAGCGAGCGAGTGGGTCAGCTGGTGTGGGAGTGAGTCACTAAGCGGGTGAGTGAGTGACCCAATGAGTGAAAGACGGGCTGGCTGATGGAATAGAGGAGTCAGAAAATATATATAACGGCTCCCGGACATTGCACAAGCATCCAACTGTGCAAAGCCTGGAGGGAACCTCATCTCGACCATGTCGAAGGGTATCAATCTCAAGCACACGAGTTGACGAATGCGTTTTTGTCCATGCATATAATAGATTTTCGAATCCATTTTCATCATCTGCTCACATGCATGCAGAGCTGCACTGAGCCTGATGGATGCCGAAAAGATGAGCGAAGAGGGAGGCGACATAGCCTCTCGAGGCATCTTCAAGGTTGCAGTCTGCCCGACTCAGTCGTTCAGACTCCCCAACGCTCTGCCTGTGGAGTTCTGGTACACATCGGGCAGGGCTGCAACAAGGGCTGAGAAGACAGTCAAGGCCCCTTTTGGCGCTTCTTATGTGAGTGTGGGCCCGCGAGGCTCTCTTTTGGGTCTTCTTGATGGCAGGAGCGCTAACGAGAGTCCCCAGGATTGGCCGTCTGAGGTTGTGGATGCACTCTGGGGTCCTGTGGAGCACCTGCCGGCTGTGCGAAAGATCATGCAACAGGAAATAGCAGACCGAATGAAGACGCTACTTGAGTCTCCGTTCAAAAAGCATTTTGATCCCGGGTTTGACAGCAAAAAGGTGGAGCTTGGAAGACAGAGAAAACTTCCGAAGTTTATTTCGGACGCACACGATTCTGCGACAAGCAGGTGGCCCGCTGCCCTAGACACATACGAGGGGAGCACGTTGTTGAATGACTTTCACGACCAAGGTATTCCGACAAAACAGAGCACGGGGCTGTTGGATTGCGTCATCAACCTCCAAGCCGAAGAGACGATCGGAAAATTTGGGGCAATTGCGATCCTGAAGGAATTCCGAAAACGTCTGTCCTTCTGTTCTCTAGTTTCTATTTTTGTCGCTTGCTTCGATATCAAGTTCAGCTTCTGGTTAGACAGTTGACGGATTTGGCGATAGCGAGTCAATCAAGCAGACATGCAGGGTTATCAAAGAACCAGAAATCCGGATTGACGCACGCAGTCATTGTTCGTTCCTGCATGGCCAAGCTCTTCGTCTCTCTCTCTCGCTGTGTGTGGGGGTGGGGGGTGGGGGGTGGGTGGGTGCGGGAGTGTGTGTAAATACGCATCGAAACATGCCAATCTCTCCTTCTCCGTATCTTTTTTTATGTGTGCGTCGATGAATGCAGACGGAAAGGAGCTGGAGTGGAATCACGTCACCTTGAACGACAACTGCACGCCTCTGTGAGTTTGTAACAGGCAAAAGTGGCCAGACAGACAGACAGACAGACAGACAGGCAGGCAGGCAGACAGACAGACAGACAGACAGAGAGAGAGAGAGAGAGAGAGAGAGAATGCGACAAGGGCAGCTTTAGATACATGGCTTCTTTTTGTGGACGCTACATTGTTTGTGATTCCATGTGTCTGGCTGACTTCTCTCGCAAAGTTGGTCCACATTCATGTCTGCTATTGTTTTTGTTGGCACCACAGAGGAGCAGTAGAAAGTCTGCATGGAATCAAGCGTGACTGAAGACAGACGATCTCATTGTGATTCATTTTCTTCCTCCTGCAGAAAAAGGGCAGCTCTAGGAAGTCCCGAAGTCCTTGAGGAAGTTCTTCAATCCATCCACAGCCACACAAGAAGCTGACAGGGCGTCTCAGAGCAGAACAAAGAGGACGAATTCCACAAAGCGCTCAACTGGATTCATCGGTGGAACGTCTCCTATGTCAGTCAGTCAGTCAGTGAGGCAGTTCAACATTTTCTTTGTAGTTCTCCGTTTCGTCGATCGTCATATTTTGGATGAGTTTCATATGAGTCTTTTTTTTGCCAGAGAAAAACACCAATACAGAGAGGCCAATTTGGCGCCTGCAGCTTGTCCCGCCCGATTGTGTAACATCTCAATTCGCAAAACAAAAATGACGATCTAGCTGGGCATAAATTCAGCACATGAATCTACAGCTGATATGTCTTCCGCATCTGCATCTACACATACGCGCACACACATGAATTGACAAACATTTATTTTCAGGAATCTCAATGCTTCTACAATTGGGACGTCGACTCGCGGCACAAAGGGGGGACACTGTATTTCGAGACTCACGAGAAACCCTTCATCAGACCCCTCGTGAAGACCCCCCCGAGGACAGTTATCACGTGGGGGAGCAAGGCAGCCTGCGTGTGTCTCAAGGGGACAGCTCTGATGCACGCAGCCTATGGGTAAGCGACGTGTTCTTTCTTCGTCTTGCTGATCTACTGCCTGTTCCTTTGTTTGCGCTTCCGTCTACCTATTCACTAGCTTGCCTTCAAAAGACGACTTGTCTTAGCAAAGTCAGACTGCCTCCCTGCCGTTTCCTGTCTCTCAGCCTGTTTGCAATTCAACCATAGACTCCTGTGTCGCATTGACGAATTTCACACAGCTCACATGACGCCTGCGAGCGTGTCAAACGCTTCCCATGCCCCCATGCACCTGCAGCGGCCATCTGGCTTCGATGAGGATGCTGATTGCCGAAGGTGCCGACCCCCAGTTGAAGGACGGGGATCTCCGAGGGCTCCTCCATTACTTGGACATGAGTCCTTTTGTCACATCAAGAACCTACCATGCAGCAGCAAAGGCCATAGGGGCACACTCGAAAAAGAAAAAGTCCAATTCCACACTGAAGGCATCAAACAGCAAAAGCATCACAGCACCCCTGGCAGCAGCAACGGAAGCAGACGTTTTCGGGTTCCGCCCGGGCTTCTACGCGATTTCGCTCAAACGTTCAATCTTTCACGAGATGTTCGTTGACGTCTTCGGCAGATCCAAACACCGGCAGCACTCCCTTCGCACCCTCTTCCCGGCATCTGGCGTGGCTGATCAATTGATCCTCATGAAAATGCTCGCAGTACTGCGGTCAGTCAAATTTGAAGCCTCGGCCTCGCTGTGGCTCATTGTAAGTTGTCAGAACTATCGGTGCTCCCTTTGTGCCGGTCTTCAATGAACCATGAGGTAGGTAAACTTTGATCGATCACAGTCGGACAGGAAGGAGCCTAGATTCCGGCCGCAGGGTCAGAGAGAAATAATCCTCTTTCTGTCTTGAGAGCAATCGGTGCATGCCTTGTTCTCTCTCACTCCATGTTCCTTTCTCACACCCCTTCCTATGTGTGCCTTCAGTTACTGCGGCATCGACCTCGACGACTACAAAGGACTGGACGGCTCCAACCTGCTCATGTGGGCAGTCGCCGAATTTCTCCCGGACGTTGTGGCAAAAGTCAAGACGAAGGCCCAGATGCTCCAGAGGTGCACGAAGTGCTCCATGGTGTTCGACAAAAACCCAGAGGACTGGAGACATATGGGCGGGTCTACCCCCTTGCATGTGCTCGCATACCAACACAGACAAGCTGACAGGGTAAATGCCTGGCAAAACGATTCGCTGAGTTACATTCCTTTTGTCTATCTGCATACATACCTGCCTGTGGCCTCTCCTGCTTGCATGCTTTCGGGGTCCATGTGTACATTTGCCTTCCTGCCTGGCTGACTGGAGGCCTGTGTTCCTCGTTCACTGTCTTTCTTTGTGCCTGTTTGGATTTCTTTGCTTCCCGTCAGAATGGCGCGGTAAAAATTCTGAAGGAGCTGGGAAGCTACAGCGACTCCGTCCCTCTGGAGTCGGTCTCTCACATGGGCTGGACTCCCATTCAGCTGGCTCTCGTGTTTTCTCCAGGGATCGAGCTGCTTCAGGTGTGTGAGTCGGGGGGAAGGGTGGCACTCTGCAGGTGGTGACTTGTGGTCGCAGTCGTGTACAGAGATTGTATTTCTGTGGACTTCAAAAAGCCTCTTTGGTTCCCTCAAGCTGCCTTCCATGTCTTTCATTCCTTTTTCCGTGATCATCGGCATGGCCCTATTTCTCTCACGTTTCTGCTCAACTTCCCCTCCATGCAGCACATGCTCTGGATGAGAGCGATGATGCAAGCAGACGAGGAGAACGGAGAGGAGGCTCAAAGCAGAAGGGAACGACTGTGCACTCACCTGATTGAGGATGTGGTGCTCAGACGGGTAGGTGGGTGGGTGGAGTGTGAACAGTAAGGAAGTGACTGAGTGATGTACCCAGTTGATGTTCGATGGGGTAGTGAGAAGGGTCAGTGGGTCTGTGAGACAAAGAAGAGACAAAATGCCCTCTGTTCTTTTGCAGTTGCCTTTTCAGTTCTGGAACTTTCTTTCATGGTTGTCTACGGTCATGTCTCTTCTTTCTTCTGCTTTTCTGTCCTTCTCCTCGTTCTTGGGCACTCCTTTCGTTGTGTAGTGGCTTCGTGTATGTTTCTTCCTCCGTGTCACTCTATTCATGTTTGCATGCAGACTCGCCCCTTCGACCCCCGCGCGTCCACCCCGCTGAGGGCCGCCCTGGGCAACTGGATGGCCGCCGCGAAGTACGGAGACGCGCAGTGGGAGGAGGCGCGGGAGTTCCAGGAGAGACTGATGAGCTCCAACAGAGGGGATGACCTGAAGGTTAGCTCGGAAAGGGGGGGGGGCCGTGGTCACGCAGTCATGTTTGTAGAGAGGCTCATTTCATGTGTGTGAGGGGTTTTTGGAAAATCACAAGGGGACTTTGTATTCAATGGAGCCCTCGAATAGTGCGAGAGTGGGAGAATATTCTTTGGAAACATCCTCAGCACCCATGCAGATAGGCTTTCTGTGCAACCAAGACAGACTCATGGTGCGTTTGTCAACGACACAGAGGGGAGACGGAGGATGGACGGGGGCTGCTCTGTCTTTGTACTTTGCATACGATTGGTTGGTGACTTTCCTTCAAATGGAGTACATGGAAGCGCCCGCCATTTCAGTAGTGCTTTTTGTCCGACCCTACAGTCAACCCTTCCCTTTGTACCTCTCTTCTTTCATTTTCTGCAGACAGTTCTGAGCGCTCTGATGGCCAACGGAGGTCGACTGACGCACGCAGTCTTCCAGAGACTCAGTGAGAGAGCAGAGGGCTCAGAGGTCCTTGCGTCAACTGTCTGGCACACGCTGTTCGCAAATGACAGACTGGCCCCGGAAAAAAGAGAAAAACCTGTAATGCCCCACACGCACATTCCAGAGACCCCAGCGAATTTCTTTGCTGGTGAGCCTGGAGAGGGACAAACTTCCAATGCCGAGTGGATCCGGATGGAGGTTCTGTCTAGAGAGGAAATGGCAGTGCCCGGACGGCCTGAGTGCTTTTCCTGGCCAGTCAACATTGATAACTACACTGAGGTCATCAGGTTCGAGGAAGGAGACGCCGGTCTTCCGCAACAGTCAGTGACCTTTTCTCTCCTCCAGTCTCCTCTCCTGCGTTATTTTTAGTACCTTTCTACGTCTTCTGTGTATCTACACTTTGCGCAAAACATCATGCTATCCTCCTCCAACTCAATCTTCTCTTTGTTCTTTCGTCCGTCTCTACATTTTTGTAATATGTTTTTTCACCGAGTCGTTTCTGTAGACATGCACCTGTTTGTGTGACACAAAAGGAGGGAGAGCAGGCCTCAATTCCTTCCTAGCTCTCTGTAAAGATGTAACAGCAGTTCACTGGTGGCCTGCGACAGTCATTTCTTTTCCCTGTGCTTGTGATATCTCTTGCAGTTACTGCGATCTCTGGTCAGCCTTCGCAGTTTGTGGGCGCCTCGAATCTCAACGCCGTCTGACGGACTTCTTCTCCATGACGAAGCCAAAAAACTGTGCCATCCTCCTCAGACCTCTTCCCGACCAGCTGCACAATACCAACCCCGATGCAAGACCCTCTTTTGCCTTCTGTGAGCACGTGCGCCCAGATCTGCACAGGCACATTGAGAGCGTGCACGTACGCACACCGCTGGCTGACAGACACATTCACATACGCCCAAAGTACCTTCCAGGCGAAAGTCTAGGACAGGAGGACTTCCGACGTCCCCTGCTCGTCTGCCTTGAAGAAGGAAATCCCCATTCTGACCTTGACAGGCGCACGTGGCACAGCACTCTTCTTGTGAAGAATGCGCAATTCACGAGGGAGAACAACCGACTGGAGACGTTTCAAGGTCCCCAGACCCTGCCGAATAGAGCCACGGCAGGTTCGCACGGAGCAAAGAGAGAGACGATTGACGATAGCGAGACGGACAGCGGGAACGAAATGTTCACCGAGCCCGTTTTCTCTCTGACAGACGACAATGGTTTGGAGGAAAACAAAAAAGTGAAGACACTCCTCTTCTCCGTCATTGTGGTGGATAGATCGCGTCTCGTATTGTCCTCTCTGGAACTGAACGGAGCTCCTTCTTTCTGTGTTCTCGCGAAGGACAGTCAGTTGAGTGTCCACGATGTGGTCTTCCGACACTGCGGCCATGTGGTGGCAGAAGCGGGGAACATCCCTCTGTTCTACGATGCCGAGCTACGACAGTACCTCCCCCACCACGTCCGACCGGACTTCTCCTCTCTGATGGGTCCGGGGATCGGAAGACACTACACACTGATGAACATGCGGTCAGTCGGTGGGATCGTGAGGAGGTTAAAGGTGCATTTGCAGCTATTCTCTGTCTGTTTTCTGTTCATACAGATGCTGAATCAGACAACAATCCAACATTAAGTGAACAGAAACCCAGTGACACCCTGCTTGTTTCCCTTCTGCTTCAGCTTTGCTGGGTCTGCGGTGTTCTTCTACGAATCCTCTGGCAACCCCACAGCCCATGGGTCGCTTTTCAAGAACGTGACCTTCGAGGAGAACAGAAGCGCAGGTGCAGGGGGCGCTCTGCTGGCTCTGTACAACCCTCTGGCGAGGGTCTCAAACGGGACGGGAATCACAATCATGGGTCTGTCAGGCCGATCGATCACAACAACAAGACTCATTCATTCATTGTCTCTGCAGGTGCTGAAACCTGTCAAATTGCATTTGCCATTGATGTGCTCGAATCATGTCAAAGGGAATTCAAAACAAATTGTGGCGCTCAAAATGCTAACCTCGCCGAAAGCGTACCTATGAGACAAAATGGATCTTCGTGTGTTGTTTATTGGTTCTTTCTTCTCTTTTTCCTCGGTCCATCATTCACTTGCAGACAGCCGGTTCTTGCGGAATCGTTCCGTTCTTGGAGGAGGCGGTGTGGCTGCCAGCTGCCTCTCTTTCGAGTCCCAAGGAATTGCCATTCAGATCCTCGACAGCGTTTTCGAGAACAACGTGGTCCGTTTGTCTGCCTGACCGCCGATTTGTCTGTCACTCAGATTGCTTAGCCGTCCGTCTCTCTTACTGTCTGTCCACCTGCCCACCTCTGTGTTTGTGAGTGTGTGTGTGTGTGTGTGTGTTCGTCTGTCTCTCTTTCTGTGTATTTGTCTGTCAGTTTTCTATCATGTTTTTCTCATGATTTAATCGTGCAGGCATCGTCCAATCTGAAGCACTTCGAGGCCGTCCGCAGCTCCTACTTCTCATCCTACCACAGAGTGGACGGAGCGGCCGAGCCCACCCCCGTGGATCTGGCCCTTCTGTCAGACACGGACGGAACGAGAAAGGAAGCCATCGCACAAGGGGGGGCAGTGTACGTGACTGCGTGGAATCCTCTGACTGTTCTCATGGACTTCGACACCGCAGTCATTCAGAAGCTGCCCTCCGTTGTTCTCTCAGGGAACGTTTTCAGGTCAGTTGGGCAGCAAGTTGAGGGAGGGTCCCTGCTTCCTTCCTGCTGGAAGCTCCTCAAACAAATGAAACGAGAAAAAGGCATTGGGGGCCTCTTGGTACACAAAGTGTCCTCATTTTTGTTCTCATTTTTGTTCGAGTCGTCGACAGACATAGGTCGCTGAATGCTATGAGTTCTCAGTGATTGATTGTCTCTCTTTGTGAACACCGCATCGAACCATGTATTTGTCAATCACTTTTAACAATTCAAGTTATATCCCGGCCAGCCTCGACTCCTGTCATGAATGTTGCAGAAACAACAGTGCCTGGACAACAGCAGGTGCCGTCTCGGTGTGGCACTCCGGCCTCGACGTGTCGAAGTGCCTGTTTGAGGAGAACTCTGTGCTCAGACCCGCACCCACCGGGGATGTGGGGGGACTTGCTGTGACACAGAGACGATCTGGAGAGTGGGGCATCGATGTAGACATCAGAGACTCCCACTTTCTTGGCAATGGGGTTCTGCATGCAGACGACTCGTGGGACGCTCTGGCCATTCATATCCGTGTCACAGGTAGGTAAGGGGGAATGTACGTGGGCTGATGGGATGTAATCATACGTTCTAAAGCACACTGACTGTGGACTCTCAAGTTCAGAGGCTATCTGCAAGGAGAACATTTGCGTGATTCACCAAGACAGGTCCATTTTGGTTGTTGTTGTTGTATGGATGCATAACAAACAAGTAGAGACAACCGTTTTGGGCAAACCGAAGCGGACCAAGGACGCCCTTGCCAGGCCTAATCGGGCTTCGCAGGTTTAGGCATTGCTTGCAAAATCACTGGAAAGGCAGAATGACTGACCTTCATGTTCAAATCACTTGTCGAATTTTGTCATCTTGCAGACAAATGCCTCTTCGAGAACACCACAATCACAAAAATGAGCAAGACGGTCTACTCCCTGGATGAGGTCACACTGGTGGCAGTCAAGGTTAATCAGTGCAAGAGGCCGGGGATGCGTGAGTGTGTCTGCAAAAGCGTTCGGAGAAAGGAAAGAGAGAAGACGCATCACGTTTCTTCTACGCTCCAAGCAAAGGGATCACTCTTGCACCACCTTCTTTTTGGACTCACAAGTACGATTTCAAGAGCCTCCTCGAGTGATCACCCCCTATTCTGGCTGCCTCCTTGCCTCCAGTCTTTCTGTCCGTCTGCTCGCCTGCCTGCATATTTTTCTGTGTGCGAGTGTGCAATATGTGCACATGTTTGTATGTTTGCGTGCATACCTTCGTTTGTTTGCGCGTGTGGCTGCAGACCCAGGACCCCACCTCTCTGTCTGCCGAGGGTCTGAGGGTCGTTTGTGACGCTGGGGAGGAAGCAACCTCGTCTCTGTATGCTGCGAAGGACGAGGTGGAGTTCCTCGGCTACTGCTCTCGTTGCCTCGCACCCTCTTTCCTCATTGCACGGGGGGAGACTGATGGAACGTCTGACTTCGCCACTGCAGCTGCAACGCTTTCACGGAAGGAGGGCGAGAAAAACGGAAAATCGAAGAGCAAAGAGGAGAAAGCTCAGAAGGACGGCACCACAAAGGCACACAAAGCAATCAAAAATGAGTGGAAGTGCCAAAGCGTCGAGGATTGCGGTGATGGCGCTTCCTGTCGTCTGGTCAGTCGGTTGGAAAGGCAGGACCCAGCCTGTATTAATTGATTCCCGTCAACCCATGCATGCACAAGTCTGAATTTGATGTCTGCAGGGTGTCGACAACGTGTTTGCCAAACAAGGGTACTGGTGCCTGCACAACCAGGCGACCAACGAGCTGAGTTGCCAGGAGTGCGTGAACAATCAGTGCGAAGGACCGAATTACGAATACGCGTGCTCTCAGAAAACAGGCATGCACAGGAAAGATGCAGCACAAGAGAAGGAGATTGGGAGAACGACTGAGACGTCGACACTAGAGACAAGACTGCCGATGTGCGAAGGGAAAATCAAGGAAGGAGGGACGTCGCCGTGTCCAGGTCAGTCAATTCGAGTTTTTGTTTATTTTCACCTGTATGACAAAAATGGCAGTCATGGTGAATATGTTCAGTCAGATGAAAGTGCAACAGAACTCTTCCGCAAAAGTTAACAGCACATTTTAGCCCAATTGTCGGTCATGTGCAGGTCCGTACAAATAAGAATACTCCTTCGCAGCAGACGAATTATTCTGAATACACATATCCATGATCAAGCGAGGTCCCATGTCATCAGGCCTCTCTCTGAATCCCCTCCCCACTCATTTACTCCATTTCTTCTTCCGATCTCAGGTGAACGTGATGGCCCCCTCTGCTCCGAATGCACGGAAGAGGCACATTTTGCAACCTACCTGATGTCCCTCGGTGAGTTGCTTTCTCTGTTCGTCGCACACACACACACATACACACACACACACACACAAACACACACACACACACACACACACACACATGCACAGAGAGAAAGAGAGGAAACAGAAAACGTCAACTGAGCATGCCTCGTAAGGATGGATCCCTTCTGAAAGCGGCGTCTCTCTTGCAATTTGCCTCCTGAGATTCCACACCTTTCTTTCCATTGTTCATCACAATCAAAAATTTGACTCCTCTTGTGGCTCGTGGTTGACAACCTCTGGTCTCCTTGCAGGCACCTTTTTCTGTGATACAGAGTGCCAGAGAGCCTTCACAGCCTCGGACATGGCTCTCTGGCTGACTGTCCTCGGCGTGATTGCTGTGGGACACAACCTGTTCTTTGTACTGACGGGCGCCGCCAAGGCGGGTCCTGTGAAGTCCCTTCTGTTCTTCACAGAGGCAGCTCTTCTTCTCGACCTGAGGATCGACAGACCTCTCAGAGTCCTCAAGGACTTCGCACAGAGAGGGGCAGCGGCGCTCTCGGCCTCTCCAGATCAAAACAGATCGTTTGATGTCAGCTGCATTTGATGGCAGATTGAACAGAAAGATTGCTTGCGTGGCTTCGGTATTTTCGGTCTGCTGATGCGTCTTTCTTTAATGTGTTTCGTGTTCTAAATTCCCCCGGTACTGAAAGAAACGTGCATCTCTGGTCATCTTCAAGCTCATTTGAATCGTGGATGGATTTGTAGAGACAACACATGAATCCACTATTTCTTCTTGTCCGTTCCCACCCTCCCTCCTCTGCATTAATTCTCTGCATGCGTATGAATGCAGAACGCGCCGGTCTCCCGCCTGGTGACGCTGTGCACCTGGCAGAGTTTCGATGCCGCCAGCGTGATCACATTCGGACTGTGGCAAGCCGTCCTCTTTCCCCTCGTGCTTCTGCTCATGTGGGTCATCCATGGGACAGTCGTGACCTTGTTTCCTTCTCTGCAAAGAAGACGAACGGACCCGCAAAATGAAATGCAGACAGAGATCGAGGAAGGAGGAGGAGGAGAGAAAAAGGAAGAGGGTGATGAGGAAACTGCGCCGCTTTGCACCACAGAAGCAGAGGAAGGAGGGGGTGAAGGTCTGAGTGGTGTTACAGAAGCGGAGTCCTCCCCTCCCTCTTTCTCCGGTCCCTTTGGACATTATTTGAGCGCTTTGGAATCAACCTACGCGCGCGTGTTCACTCTCTTCGTTGTCGAATTCTATTCCCACTGGCTACTCTTTGTGGCCCGTCTGTTGGACTGCAAGTCGATTCCTCAACAGAGCGACGGCCTCTCGGATGATGCAATGGCATCGTCGTCCTCTTCAGAGAAGTTCATCTGGAGAGCTCCTTCGTATCCCTGCCGTACTGACACGACGTACTTTCTTCTGGTCTTGACTTTTTTCCTCTTGAGCCTGGTTCCGCTCTGTCTGCTGTTTGTGATCTTCTACGTGCCTAGAAGAACCCCCTTCATGAAGCCCGTGTTTGAAGTCCTGGAGGTGTGCTATAAGGAGCAGTTCGCATGGTCAGTCAGTTTCGTATGTCATCTCTTTAGTTTTTGGTGTTTTCGGTCCAGCTCTGGTCAGGTCCGCTTTGTGGGGCTAGAAACTCTCCTTTTTTTCCGACAACGGGGTCGCATGTAAATGTCATCGTTGGGTGTGTCTGGATTACCGAAAACTCAAATTATGGCACAGGGCGACTGCGAAGATTATGCACAAACGGTGAAGGAGCCCTCATCACTAGGTGTCAAGATTGACATTCGAATATGCTCCTCCATCCCGGTTTTTCTTTCTTCTGCCCGATCGTGTGCAGGTGGGAGGCGACGTTCATGGGGAGGCGTCTGTTCCTCGTGATTGCCGTCGTGTTTGTGCCCCAGCAGCTCCAGCAAGACTTCATCATCCTCGGCCTCATCTGCTTCCTCTGCGCACATCTGATGATCAAGTCAGCTGGGAGAAGCAAGCAAAGAGAGAAGATGCAAGCAGACTGAATGGAGAGAGTGTTTCATCATGAGAGACTACCAGGAGTGTATGTAGAAAGGGAAACGTTGACGTCTGTGTTACTTCTTCCGACCACTACTTCCCTGTCTGCCCGTCACCTTTCTTCAGAGGTCGTTTGAACACTGTTTACGAGTGGATTGCGTCTGTATCTGTGTTCGTAGATTTTCTGCATTCCCGTGACTATACGTTGATGCAGACCGTTCAAGAACCGTCTGGACGAGAACTGTGAGACGGTGTGCCTTGCCGTGCTTCTCTTTCTCTGTGCACTGAAAGAGAAACGACGGGTGAGTCTTGATGCACTAGCGGGCATCATTCATCCTCCTCGCCTTGTAGGGCAAGCATCCATTTATACCGTCGGGCATGCGCTTCTGTCACCTTCCTGATTCCTTGTTTTTTCCTCTCACAACCTTCCTGACCCCTCTTCTCACAAAACAGTCACAGACGCAGACGCAGACACAGACATAGACACCCACGCGCACACACAAATGTCGTTATAAAAGCTCTTCACTTGCCTCCTCGGTCACTATTGACCCGCTAAAGAGTTTTTTAACGGCCTTTGTTCATATCCATCTTGCAGCGCCTGGTGGTGGGCAAATACACCTGGCTGGTCAGTCAGCAAAACAGGAGATAAGAAGAAACAGGCAACGACACAAAAAAATGGGATCACAATTGATGTCTCTCCTTCTGTCTCTTGTTTTTGTCCGAAACATCCTCTGTCACAGTGGAGAAATTCTTCTATACTCACCTTCACCCTGTTCTGCGTGGCTACCTTCATCCGCGTATTTCTGTTTTGCAGTCCTGATCGATGAGTTTCACGCATTCACGGCATGAGCTCCGCCTCCTTCCATCTTCCATCAGATGCATTTGCCTTGCTCTTCTTTTGTTGGACAGCCCTGTGCTCTAATACAACTCATTTTCCACCTTTACCACTCTTGCAGGAAGACATGAGCGTTGCTTCGCTCGTCCTGGCTCCCTACACGTTCCTGATTATCCTTTGGGGTTGGTCTCCTGCCCTCTCTTTCGCTTCCCGCCCCACCCCGCCGCCCTCTCTCTCTCTCTCTCTCTCTCTGTGTGTGTGTGTGTGTGTGTGTGCGTGTGTGCGTTTGGATATGTGTGGGGGGGGGGGGGGGGGGGG
>JAHBMJ010003106.1:0-13183 GCA_018398765.1 Chromera velia
GGCGGCTGTCTGTTTGCTGCTGCTGCCCCTCCATCTGTTTCCGTTGTTCGTCGGTCTCCTTCAGCGCTTCCGCCCATTACAACGTCCTCCTGTTCTCCGCACTGGCTGTCCTGTCCTGTTGGTCTGGGGGGCGGGTCGGGGAGGGGGTCGGGTATGTTTCCATTGGTGATGTGGGCCGCAAGGTTGTTGCCCCCCTGTCCTCCTAAGGGGAACCATGCTCCTGCATGCGCCTGTTGGCCTGGCTGGGGGGGGACAAGCTGCGTGGGGTGGAGTGACATCGCAAGAACAGCAAGGAATAAAAGGAGAGAGAAGGGACGGATTGGTTTGGCTCTGGCCGGGCGCTGGCTCCAGCAGTAGCTTTTCTTGAAGTTGAGTTGAAGTAGTCCACCGACAAAGAAAGCTGTTTGCTGTGGGCGGGTGTTGGGACGTGCGTGAGGCGGGGAGGAAACTGGGGGTACAGAGGAGGGGGTTCGGGCATGACCAGTCACTACTTAGCCCAGTTGTCTGTCTGCTCTTTGTGCTGAAAAGCATGGTGCTACTCTGCGTCTTCTTTTTGCGGCTTCTTCCTTTCTGTCTGCTTTTGTGGGTGGGGGGTGGAAGAACCCTGTGTACTTACGTTCATCGACGAGCCCTGCCAGAAGATAAGCATCCCAGGGGGAAAGTGGCTGAAGATCTAGACGGCGGATGTCTTGTGAGGTCAGAAGGGGGACGTTGGTGGGACGGAGCCAGCGGTAGCGAAAGCGGTGGATCCACCTTACAGGGAGATCTATGCGGTGGGCCGTGCCGGTTGCCCAAAGCTCAGATGCGAAGGTGGGGGAGGCTGAGTGCCCGGAGCATCTCACTCTCTGGATGTGTGCGTAGAAGAAGGTAGGGGAGGGGACACTCCAAGGGATTCCCTTCACCGTCTGCGCACACAGGGCCGTAGGGGGCGAATGGGCGGCAAGCACCGGAGACGCAACGAGAATGAGGAAGGCAGTGCAAGCGATGATGCGAGCGACTGACCTTTTTTCTCGAGGTCTCCGCCTGGGAAAAAGTGTAGTGGCTCGACTTGTCTGGGCCTGCCGATGCCCGGTTGCTGCCTCAAAACATAGTTGGAGGCCCTCCTCAATGGTCATGGACATTCGTGCGAGGATGACCCATCCGAGTGCGGTGGCGTGGGTGCAAGCTTCCCACCCTCTTACCAGAACGACAGCACACAGAGGAATGATAAGGATGGAAAAGAGGAGTTGCAAGAAAAGAAATGCCAGGAAGAAAGGAGAGACGAGGTAGCGATAAATGATCTCCTCTGTTCTCCGTTCTCCCAGCTCCAAAAGTCGAATCAATTCATCTTTGTCTGTGAGGAGACGGAAGGCTGGTTTTACGAATTCCAGCACCCGATCTCTCCATCTTTCATAAACTAAGAAAACCTTCAGCTCAACCGTATCCTTTGTCCCGTGTTGGTGTGGACAGAGAACTCGTTGTGTGGAGCAGACAGCTTTGCACGTGAGGAGTTGTAGCCATCTCCGCAAGAAAAACTCCACAGGTTGCCTCCTTGGCCACAAAAGATATTTACACAGCAGGAGGCAGGAGACGGCCAGGTGGTTGATGGACAGGAATGGGGACAAGAC
Source organism: Chromera velia (assembly GCA_018398765.1). Lineage (NCBI taxonomy): Eukaryota > Chromeraceae > Chromera > Chromera velia. Next base: position 1,608 of record JAHBMJ010003106.1, read on the forward strand.
CGTCACCCAATCCGGCGGTGTGAGAGCCCGCAACCAGGCGGCGAGAAGGATGAACCACACAGTGGCCGGCAGTTCGCTCCTTCCTGCCATCTCGCTTGGGAATTGGACTATCTCACAGAGCCGTCTCCTTTCGGCAGTTGACAATCTGAGAACTCAGCCATTTCTGGGCCGTTTTTTCTCAAACTTGTACATACCAGCTGATCAACGGATTCAAGCTGGCCATTTCAAAGAAAGAGTCGAGTGTATTAGTGAAATTGTTTTCTCTTGATGAGAAATTGTGGGAGACTACGTCTTTTTTTGCGGTAACTGAAATTTCTTGTCTGAAAATGGTGGTGGCATGCAGTGAATTAACGCCGTGGGGAGCGTGCATGGCTTGGCGGGGGGGGCCCGGGGGGCAATAGCGCGGGTTGAAGTCTTACGTACTTTGTTCAACCTGTATATTTTAACCCATGCAGTTTGAGACGGAATTAACGTTCTGACAAACCAGGCTAGATCCACTCCTAAACAAACCTCTTAATCATTATGCTGGGGGGTATTAAACAGGGGATGTGGCCGCTGGTAATATAAAATGTGTAGATTGATTTAGATTAAAACCGGTGAAGCTCCGGCGAGCCACCACTAAGTGACCACTTAGGCTCTCATATATAAATGCCTCTAGATACCTCCATAAATCAATCAAAACAACTAGTAAAACAATGTATTTCTAGTAATTTCTAGATGTATTTAGATATATTTTAAAGTGTATTCTTGATTTCTGCAAACGAAATTATCATTATTTGTTGTAAAATAAAAATGTTTTAAACTTGGTTTTAAAAAATATTTGTAAAGTGTAATAATGACTCTAATTGAATGTTTTTCATAGTTTTTCGCTGAATTGGCTAATTTGGCTTGCTGCTTACATCATATGCAGCTCGTGAACAGGTAATAAAAAGACTGATAGACTATTGTTCTAATTGGAACCCGTCTATCTCGCCCCACGTACCCTAAGCGTACTTAAGCCCACCCTTTTCCTGTAATCCTATAGTGCCCCGCATTCTTCCCTCAGTTCTCTGCCCCCTTCAGATTCAGAGGCCCAACTTCCCCCCCCACAGTTGGCTCGCAAGCCAGGTTGCAACGGGCAGGAGAAACACCATTCCTCGCTGATCGAGGCTCGCTCCGTTCGTCTTCGCCTGGTTTCCGCTTCTCTTTCCAGTCAGACAAAGCGTTACCGCACAAACTCAAAGACCCCGCACGACCAGCCACTGAGGGGAGCCTCCAAACAGATCGATGCGGCAGTCTGAGGTGCAGATTCTGATACAAACATCTGATCAAATTTGATCCCTTCCGAGCATGGCTCTATCGACTGGCGATGCATACGTACAAAGAAGAAAGCTGTTTCTTCCTATCTGCAAAAATTTGAATTCAGAGACGCCTCGATGATAGATCGATCGATCAACCCACCACCCTACCAGCATGGAGACAAATGCAACCACAATCAGTACAGCATGGAGACAAATGCAACCACAATCAGTACAGCATGGAGACAAATGCAACCACAATCAGTACAGATGTAAATCAAATCAAAGCAAAATTGATGACGACAGAAAAATAGTTGATGAGTTGGCATCCCTTAGTTTCGTACAAGTACGAGAATTGATAAACGAAAAAGCGCATGCACGGAGTCGTTCGCCTTTGTTTTTTTTCAAACCAAAGCGTCAAGACAAATGCAAAACCAATGTACAGGCAAGAAATAATCAGAAACCCCGACACATGCAGTTTAGTAGGAAGATTATGCAGACCGAGTGAGGCCACAGGATCTAAATTCGGTTAACTCATCACACAAGGGAGAGGAAAAGAAAGAGAAGGAGCGAGAGAGAGAGCTGATTCAGAAGAGTTCGTCCTTTTGAGTCCCCCGCTTCCTTCGATGCTTCTCCGTTCCCTCCCCTTTGACCCATGCAGTCACTGGCTCTGCGTGTGGCAGTGCGTTCGTCTCCTGTGTCTGCATCGACTTTGTGGATGCGTCCCCTTTCATGTAGGCATCTTTCCTGATCGAGCTTGAGCGGCAAAAAAAAAAAAAGAAGGAAGTAAAAAGAGAGGACGGTAACGTTGCCTGCCCAAAGGAAAGACAGGGATGCCCTTCCCTTCGCCTAGCTGTTCCTCCCACCCCCTCACTTACTTTTCCTTGCCGTGTCTTTCTCTCTCTGTTTTGGCCCTCCTCTCTAGCTGTCCAGCTGAGTCCAGTCGATCAGTCAGACACATGCAATCAGTAGTCAAAGAATGTCATCAGGGCCCAGGAGCAGGACACCGAAGAGCTCAAGAGGGAAATACCGTACACAGGGAGATACACCTGCAAGCAGAGCAGAGGCACAAAGTGAGCTGGAGGGTCCAGAAGAGCCGTATCGGAAGCCTGTGGGGAGTGTACGGAGCTAGGTCCACATTGAAGGAAACAGATACTCACTGGCTGACTTACTGACCGACTCTCACCGTCTCATTCCATCTGTCTGACTGATCGACAGGCTCAGTGGTCAACCAACAGACTGGCCGGCTGAGTGACCACCCAGATACGCACAAAAATAACGAGTCACTGCGCTCGCATTGCGCGCGAGGTCTTGAAAAGGTGCCGCCCACACACCCCTGTGAAGTACTTTCAGAACTCCGTCCATGGAATTCAATCACGGAGTCAGCTCAACTGTCTTCAGTAAGTGTGAATGGCCAGCAGATTGATTCATTTTCCAGCAGTTTTTGGCCATCATTGGCACTCGCCACATTTTGCGCAAAAGTTTTTTTTGCGGGGCCAGATTTATGACACTGACGCACGCTATTTCAGGCGGAATTGTAACACACAGACAGATACGCATAAAGGCGAGACTTCACTCACTCCGCCTGACCGACCGACCGACCAACAGACCGACCATCGAGAGGAACTGGGACTCTCTGTGCATGTCCAGTTTGTTCATTGACACCAGCACGTTCATTGCGGGAGGGGCCGCAAACTCCAGCCAGATCACCAATCGCACCCATGGGTCTGGAGGGAGGAAGGCCCCCCCGTCCCCTCCGGACAGGGCAGAGAGGCGCATGACCAGTGTGAGAAGACCTGCTTGCAGACGGACAACAGAACGGAAAGCAAAGGCCTGATGAGCACGCACAGAGACATCATAACAGCGCTGGCCGCCTACTCAGGCCCTCGATCATCTCATCCTCTCTGCATGCCTCACACACAATTAAATTAAACTCCCCTGAGCATGCATTTCCATTTCAGTCAAGTGCATGATGACTTCACTCTTCCGAATGGATCTAGGTGAACGCCTGGTGTTAAATCGCCCGACATGATTTCTAGAGGGGAAACGATAAGCAGACAGATGCGACAGGAAGAAGAGTTCACCCCCCCANCCCCACGCACACAAAGAAATTGGACACAGGCAAAAAAGCACATCATCATAGGGAAAAACGCATTGGTCATCTGCCTCTCTGGAGTCTCCTCCCTAGCTTCCTGTGAAACTTTCCCTTTAATCGAGTTTAATTCCCTCTAAAGACAGTGAGTGCATGCATGCATGCAACGAAGATCGATGATCCACCCACCGGCTCCAATGAGGGGAACGACGACCAACTTGATGCAGACAACGGCTGCAGTCACAACGAGCACCGACACCACACCCTCACCATGCCTTCTTCCCTCGGGGGGCTTCTGTTCCTTCGGTCCCTTCGTGGGCACCCCCTCTCCTTCCGCCCCTTCGCACCTCAACGCGGCTGTTCTCTCTCCCCCCTCCCCCGTTTCACAATCAAGAGGTATCTCAACGTTCCCTCCTCCTCCCTTCGCGGAACCCTGAACCGGACCTTCTTGGTCATTCCCCCCGCTGCCGTCTCCGGGCCTGGAGTCAGCCACAGAGACGGACGTTGCGCTCTCCCTTCTCGCGTAAGGAGACGGGCGGGAAGAAGGTCCGAGGCCCCGGCATGCTTCTCGTTCTGCGGAGCCTTTCGCTGGGTCCAAACCGCAAGGAGAGGACTGTTTCTGGGCACAGAGACTGCCCACAGTTTTTTCCCCCCCGCACGAAGGGCAATGCATAAAAAGAGGAACACTCTCAGATCTCCCCCCCTCTTGCAGATTCTTCACGCAATGCGGAGACACGGAATCTCCCCCGTCTCCAAGTTGCCGTCCCTCCTCAATCTGGGACAAGGGGAGGAGTAAGAGACCCTGCCCCCCCCCCTCTCTCTCTCGGTCTGCGGGTGCAGCAGGAGCGGTCGAGAGAGACAGAGAGAGTCTCGACTGTCTCGTCTGTAGCACCGTCTCCTGCTGCTCCGCGAAATTTTTCGGTGACCCTGCTGCCGCGGATTCTCTTCGGCTGATCTCGCCCCCCCCCCTCCTCCTGTGATTGTCGGTGTTCGTCTGCCCTGGACGCGACATGAGGTTTTCATCCGATGCCAGTCGGGGCCTCTCTGGGCCTCTCAGATCTGTGCTGCCATCTGAGACTGCAAGGTGTGTCTCGAGACTTTGAGAATGGACTTTGGAAGGGCCCCCCTCTGAAGTCTCGGCTATCTGCTGTGTGGGAGAAGTCGCTCGGACAGGCTCAACAAAATACGGGAGGGGAGAGGGAGAGGGAGATTGGGCGTCTGCAGAGCCTACGGAGAGGGGACCGACTGGTAGAATGAAAGAGCTGATGGGAGGATGCGTGCTTAGACTGAGACTCAATGCGCTTGTGCAATTGCATTCTCTCTTCTTTCCATTTTCGCGTCTCTTTTTTCTTCTGATACTTCCTCCGCGGTCTCCGTGTGTGGTCACACGAATCGTGGGGGACGTTTTGTTCCCCTTTTTTGGACTCATTTGTCTTTCTTGACCTTTCTCTGCGCGTCGTTCTCTCTCGGCGCGTCTCCTCAGTCTGTTGTGATGGAGAGATCTGCCGAGGGCAGCGCCGAGCATCGTGCACACAGCAGGCACAGAAGCGCTGCCCAACGTTTGAGTTACTCTTCCAAGAGTGAACAAAAGACCTGCCTGATCTTCAAACAAGGCATGACGAAAGGCTGGCCACAGCCCAAGGGATACCGCCATGTAGATCGCAATGCTGTTAGGGGCAAGCAAACCCTGAAAGCAGATTAGACGAAACGTCATGCCCCCCCCACCCGGCTTCTGCGGTGCTGCCGCTCTTTTTTTTGTGGTCTGCTTTTCTGCAAGCACCTGCCTTTCGGGACTGTCTTTTTCTTTCTTTTGATTCTGGCCGTCTCCGTCTCCTTGTCGGTCGGACGAAAAGGCCCTGTCTCTCCGGGATGATGTGGCCCGTGAAAGCGAAGAAGCGAGAGGGAGAGGAGGGAAATCCACGGCGTCCATCTCAGACGGCAGACACCCCAACTGTCTTTCTCTCTCTTCCGCATCGTCTTTGTCCCTTTTCACCCCCGGATTCCCCTCTCCCTGCTGAAGGCAGATACCCCCTTCTTCAGACTGCCTCTCTCTTCCACTCTTTTCAGAAGTGGCCCCCCCACCCTCCCGCACTGCCGGTCGCAATTCACCAACTGCCTTCGATGAGCTTATCGACCTGCCCTCCCGTTCTTCCCGCGCCCTCACGCTGATTGCAGTGAGGCCTGAGTAGCCGCATGACCTGCACACACAGACCCAGACAAAGATTCACATTCACACACACACACACACACACACACAGAGACACACACACACGCACACACACACACAGAGAGAGAGAGAGAGAGGCACACAGAGAGAGAGACACACACACGCACACACACACACACACACACACACACACACATACATACAACACGCGCACACAGACACACACACACACACACACACACACACATACACACACACCCACACCCACACCCACACCCACACACACACACACACACACAGATACACACACACAGATACACACACACACAGATACACACACACAGACACAGACACATACGCACTCACATTCACACACCACACACACACACACACGAAAGATCTGGATGCTCAAGAAAAAAAGGGACGAGAGTTGCATGCGTACATGTGAAAGCAAACCACCGGTCACGCATTCATGCTGCAACTTGAAGCTGCTTCAAAGAGCAAGGAGAAGCGGCAGACCACTGCCTCAAGCCGTCTCTTCTCTCTCTCTCTCTCTCTCTCTCTCTGTTCTATCCTAGTGGTCCATATGGCAGGAATTCAACAGAAGCTGGCAACGCAAATGAAAGCCAATGCTTCCCTCCTGCGCGCATTCACTCGCTCACTCACTGGCCGATCGAGGCTGAGGGTGAACAGAAGCGACTGACCAAAAAATGAGGGTGAAGGAGAATGAGTACACAAACACAAAACTCGTGACCTCCGATTTGCACGCTTCCGCACTGTCCCACCTGAGGTCATGCAGGCAAGCAACGGGTGTGGTGTTCACGTTGTCCCTAGTCGGCTTCAAAGTCCATTATTCTCAAAGCAGCGGAAACACGTAGAAAGGGGCAGTCACAAACATAAACACGCCACAAAAGCACAGAGCGCATTCCGAATTCTCCACGGGCCACCCCACACATATGTGATTCATGTTTCCTTCCGAACACATACAGGTCACTTCTTCTGTGATCTAATCAGCTCTTGGTTAATGTTTCCCCCTTTCTTTCTCTCTGTCTTGAAGCGCTGCAGCAGAGTCTCCAGAACTCCGCATGCAAAACGTGTCCCCCCACTCCCCCCCTTCGACGCTCAATTCCTTCGACATTCCCCTAACCTTCCTCCTACCCCCGTGCGTTAGACTAACAGCATGTTGCTTGCGGCCCTTGGACGTCGTCCTTCACCCGGTCCTTCCTTGGGAGATTACTCTCTCTCTCTCTCTCTCTCTCTCTCTGCTTTCCTTGTTTCCTGCCATGAATCCTTCTCTTGCACTGTTCTTTCACCCTTTCACCGAGGTGATTTTCGCTTCGCTTCCTATCTCGATCTCGTTCAATAGTCCGTTCTGTCCGCACACGTGTCTGAAGAGGAGAACTGCTCTTGTCATCGTCCGGTCTTGTGTGTTGGCTGGCTGAACTGAAGGCGACGGCTGTTGCTACAGTCAGAGGAGGAACATCTCAAAAAAACATTTTGGGATTAAAGTGGTGCTGCCATTATCAGACGTCTCGTACTGACCTGAAGAGTTGCTCCGAAATCCCAGGGGTCCCCGCGAACATATCGCAGAGAGAGTCAAAGACTGGAAGAAAATAGGTCAGAGAGTTCTGGAAGCAGCAGACAAATGGAACGACCTGGAGGGCGATAGGGTCAACGAATTTTCTCCAAAACCGTTCGGTCAGTTTAAAGAAGGAGAAGGAGAAGGTGAAGCTGATAGACAAAGTGATCAGACACCACGCGATGAAGGGCCACCAGGCGCTGAGAACTTCCACGCTGATGGAGGATGCTATGGAGGAGAATATCAGACATGGGAAAAATAGGAGAACGCACAAATTGCTCAAAGTCTTCAGCGCGCTTTCATCCAAAATCGTCGCCTCAGTGGGCAGTTGGGACATCAAAAATCCTGGCAGCGTGAGGAGAAAGAGACTGAGGACTGCACGGAAGGAGGCGTAGAATACAGCCCCGAAGTTCTCCATCCTAGCTTCCTTTCTCTTGCTGATGTTCCTTGACAAGGTCGGCCTGTCTCTTGCCCTCTTGGCAGCTTCTTTTTGAGACTGCTACTTCGGCACTCCAGTCAAAGGTGCTTCTCAAGAAAACGAGGAGGAGTGTTGTTTAGAACGGTGTTGTGGCATTGCGAGGAATCTGACGAGGATTGGAAAAATTTCCCAAGCAATGCGCAGGATTCAATGCGTCAGAGTCATTCGCAAGAACCAGCTATCAGAGAACTGCGGATTTTGCGGATTCAGCACGAGCTAGATATTACGAGACGTCAACTCCCTCTTTCCGTCTCCTAGCTGTGAGATGGCCTGATCAGCCGTCTCCTTACAGACCGCGCGCTGCATGCAGCCTGCATGCGCGTCCTGTGCCGCGTGCACGGCCCCCGAACCACGGTATCTGTAGCCCAGGGGACACAAAAAAATTCCCGTATCCGATGGTGTCGGATAAGGGGGGGAGGGGGCCTTTTCCTTCGTAAGCCGGCCAGGCCGAGGCGTCAGGCCGCACCGGGGTATCGGATACCTTTTTTTGATTTGAGGGGGGGGGAGGTCAGCAAACGGTATCCGATAGCATCGGATACCAGAATTTTTTTGTGTCCCCCCACACACAGAAAGGTAAAGTTTAAGGGTGAGCCTAACCCCCTACATCGAATTTCGCGTGCCACACATTTCTCGAGAGTCAAATATTCAATGAATCCTGATTCTATGAATTAAAACTCTGTTTTAGAAATAACCTTTCGAAATTTATTAATTTCAACATACACAGTTTTTGTCATTTATTAAATTTAAAGTAATTTAAAGATTAAGATGAAATGAAGATAAACTTTTTTTCTAGCTCTGTCTTGATTTATAAGCAATCTAGAAAGCGATTTAGACTTCAAGTTAGTGAGCTAAATAAAAAATATAAGTTCAATAATAACTTCAATTTATTTTTCATTATCATAGCATTAATTGTCCTTATTATCTTAGTAACTCGATCAAGCTTATTCTATTTTTTTAAATATTCAGTAATACATAATTCAGTTTTCAGAACAGTTAAGAACAGTGACATACAGTGACAGAACTAGTTAGATTTGCGACTTTATTACAAGAGCTCCCTGTGGCTTGGCGGGGGGCTATGCAGTGTTATAGTTACTGTTTTTTTCTAGGTTTTCTTATGTTTTTTGAGTCTGGAGATATGCATCTACCGATGATGTATGATCTAGTGTACGATGGCGCCGCGTAGTAGTAGAGGGCTTCGGTGAAAAAAGACAATGGATTAAAGAGGCACGTGAAACGAATTAAGGCTTCGTGCATTTTTTCCCAATCTTCGATTCTTATCTAGATTCTTATGCATGACAAGATACACCAGGACCGGACATCGCAGACGTACATTATCAATGAACACACGGGACAAAACGCAGACAGACAGATCTGACGCACTCCGGGCGAACGGCCCGAAAAGCGAAATTAACTTTGTTCTCACCCGTTGCATCAAGTGCCCTCTCAGCTCTATTTCCGGGACATGTATCTGCGTGCGTCAGATTTTTCAATCCGGGATTCGCGTCGACATACGCGCGCTCCCACCTCAACTCTTTGCATGTAAGTGCCCCTCAGCAGCTACGCTTTCCGGGCCACAGACAGACAGACAGACAGACAGACAGTGTGTTTCTTCTTCTCCCTTCTTTTCTTCATGTACTCAACAGACAAAAAGACAGACAGACATGCAGGCAGGAGGGCTGACCGATAAAAACACAAAGAGAGAGCATGGTGTGTTCTTGCACACAGGGGAAAAGAGGCACCATGCACAACAGAGTGAGAGGCCGCACACCGCTTTCGGACCATGAGCAGGACGGACTCCATGTCAGGCTTCGGATTGCGATTCGGACATGAAACTCAAAGATAGACCGGATCTAGACATCAAAACAATCTTCTGCAAGAGCACGCCGAACGGGGCCCCTTCGAATTCACAACAAGCACTCCGACAGACAGACAGACAAAAGATCCCCCCCCTGCCTGTCGATCGTACCATGCAGTCTAAGCAGCGGGGCGGCTTCCAGCCCCTCCCGGCATCCACTTCTCCTCCATCCAGAACAAACCTCTGCAAAGAGACAAAATCAGATCCGCACCCCAGCGGGTCAACCGTCTCTTGAACATCAGCCTAGGCTCAAAGTTTGCATTTTCGTTGTCCTTTTCCATCTCCCCCCCCTCCTTTCCCTCCCCTTCTTTCTCCTTCTGCTTGCCAGGTCGAGTTCGAATCCACTTGACCTGCTTCTCTCTCTGTGCGTGGAACTCCTTCTTCCTCTTCAACATCCCTTTTTCCACCTCCCTCATGCCCACCCCCTCTCTGTGAGGTAGAAATCTTCCTGTGGTCTCGTCGAAAGCCCCAGGCTTGCACAGGATCTCAGAGACCTCCAACGCATCCTCCAACGCCAAATTCCCTCCCCCTCCCAAACCGATATTCCGCAGAGAATCCCCCACACAGATCAGAGGGAGACGGCCGAGCTCGGCCTCACTTTTTAGCTCGGTCTCGTCTCCATGCACAGGTACAGCCCTCACCGTTGCCCTGTCTAGTTTGTCAACTGCCTCATGCCAGACTGAATCGAACCGCCCCCCCATGTCCTCATGAAGCCACGAGATGATCATGGACAGCGATGCGGCATCCTTCTTCAACCCCTCTGCGCGGCTTTTCGAAGGAACAATCCCGACAGCCCTATGGAGGAGGTCTTCATCGAAACTTGGCAGAGACGGGTCAGCCCAGTATAAGTAGAAGAAGGCCGTGCGATGGTCACTCGAGGCAGCACCGAAGCGCTGAAACCAAACGCTGTACCCTCTCCCCATCACTGAGAGTGTTCCTTGACCCAGGCGACGAACGAACTCAGCCGAACATTTGCTTTCCGGGTCCTCGATCAACCCGTGAATCATGTACAGCCCCCCAAAGTGTTTGCCCACCGGGTCATTCACTCGCACGGATCTGAGAACGCTGTGCACACCCGTTGCGTCTACAACCAAATCATACTCACCCAGTAGTTCCCCCTCGAGACCCAAAACCTCTACTGCGTCTGGGTTCTCCCCCCTCCCTTCCACCACCGATTGCTCGTCTCCCTCGTGGCACAAGCGCACAGAGGAGACAGGTGCGGAGTGTCTGACACTCACGTTGTCACATTTCGAAGCCATCTGCTCCAGAAGGAGGTCCCGCAAGGCAGCACGGTTGGATTCCGGCTGTGCAGGGAACCAGGAGGGAAACAGTCTCTGAAGTAGACGGGGTTTGAAAGCCGTGAACATCATGGCTTCTCCGTTGGATGCGGTCTTTGGGTGGTAGATCTTCATTACATCACTCCTCTCTCTCGAGATCTGCCAGTACAGCTGAGGGAATTCTATACCACACCGACGCAGAGCTTCTTGCCCTCGGGCGTCGATGTCCAGACCATACCCCTCGTCTCTGCCTTTCTGAGCACGCTCGAGAATATCGATTGAGACATTATTCCCGAGTTTGTTCGCAAGAATCCCTGCCAATGCCAGACCCGAAATCCCTCCCCCAGCAATACAAACTCGAGGAACACAAACTCTTGAACTCATCGTCACAAAACAGCGCGGAGACAACAACAGCGAGAGAACCTTAGAGACAGAGACACCAGCAACAACCACCTTTCTGCACTGGAACCGTCTTACCACAACTCGGGCCAAGAACACCTATCCTTCGATCGATCTTCGACTCGCGCACATGGCATCAAATGGCTATTCGCTCTGAGAAGATTCTCAGGAAGTGCACTTTTCGTCGAAGGACTACGTTTGCGTCACACTGCAAATTGTGTGGCATTGTCGCTGCTTTTCAACCGTTTTCTTTTCGGATTAAGTCTACAATAGGGGCGTCGGGGCCCAGCTGCGCGCGGGATCAGCAGGGAACGCCGGGGCCCTTTTCGTCTGTATCGGAATTTGATTGAAAAATAAATGTTCGTACGCGTATATATATTTTTGTATATGCGTACGTATACATCAATAAACTTGAACCGGCCTTGAAGCGCCGAATGAGGATGTATGACCGA
>JAHBMJ010003107.1:0-12010 GCA_018398765.1 Chromera velia
TCTCTCTCTCTGTCTCTCTCTCTCTCTCTCTCTCTCTCTCTCTCTCTCTCTCTGTCTCTCTCTCTCTCTCTCTGTCTCTCTCTCTGTCTCTCTCTCTGTCTCTCTCTCTCTCTCTGTCTCTCTCTCTCTTTCTCTCTTTCTCTCTTTCTCTCTTTCTCTCTCTCTCTCTCTCTCTCTCTCTCTGTCTGTCTGTCTGTCTCTGTGTGTGTGTGTGTGAGAGAGAGAGAGGGGGGGGGCGGGATAGGGTGCGTTTTCGAATGGATTCATCCGACCCTCTCAGTCAGTTGATGCAAGGCAGAGCCCAGAAAAGGAGGGCTGTGAGAAGTGAAGAGAAGAAAGGGAAATGCTTGCAGCGGTGTGCTCTTCTGCCCGGGGGAGGTTTGATGAAACCAGTTTGATATGCTTTGATTTCAATGGACCGTGTGTAAGATGACAACATTCTCTGTGGCGTAAAACGCTCCTCGGTGTGTCTGTCCGATGAAAGCCATTCAAAATTTTGGTTTGTCCCTTCCTGTGCAGAATCGTCCACGAGGAGTGGTTGCAGACGATTGGTACGTCAAATAGGTCGCCGTGCTGCTTGTTTCCCTTTCCTTCAGTTTTTTTCTTACTCACTCACACTCCTTTCATTAAGTAACTGCTATCCATAAAGCGTCGGCTGTCTGATCGTTACTAAACGGTCTTCTCAAAGACGTTCTTCCCCGCTTCCTTGATCTTCTCTGGGTGTCTATTCGTCTGTCTGGCCTGTCTGTTTTTCGTTGTTGTGCATGCTTCAATGGATGTCTGCCTGGACATGTCTATCAGATTGTCTGCCTTATTTGTACTGCTCTTGAGTGCTTCTCCTTCTTCCTTCAGTCAATTCTCTCTTCCTTCCTTTCTCTGCTTCTATGTGGTTTTGTTGATGTCCTTCCTTGTGTCTCTGCATTCACTCAGAGAGCCTCCGAGAGTTGTCAGACTCTGACTGGGCTTCTCTAGGCCTCCCTCTGGCTCTCAGTCGGCGTCTCCGTTCCCGCATTCAGGCTCACCCGTCTCCATCTCCGTCTCCGTCTCCTCCCTCACAAAAGGAACAGACCGTAAGCCCGGGACAACCTAAAACCGTCTGGCAGACTGCCCCTCTTTCCGACCCACCCTCCACCGAGACCCGAACCCCATCACAGAAGACCCCTCAGGTCAATCCTCCTCCCAAAGGAGAAACGCTCCCACGCTCCACTCCCGATCCGAATGTTGGAACTGAAAGGACAGATGATGCACCACCAAAACGACAGATAGCTACACAGATAGTTTCTCCCGAAACAATGGAAAAGTTGAAAAACATTCTTGAGCGAAACAAAAACCAAAACCACCCGCCCAGCCTACAAGAGAGAGGACGCGAGGATTCTGCTCCCTTCTCAGAACCCGCACCACCCCCCCCACCCCCTCCAAGGGCTGCTTCCCAGATGCCAGTGGAGATGCCTCCTCTAGTGCCTCAGGGCCCGACACCGTCTCTCTCTCGCAGTGCACCCTGCCCCCCTCACCAGCCAGGCTCCTTTCCGGAAAAGGGGGGGGAGAATTTGAAGCAACCACCGACAAAAGCAGAGACAAGGCACTCACCTCCACAGCGAGATTCCTCCCTTTCATGGGCGGAAGAGTTCATGCGCACAACGAAAGAGAGAGAGCCGGCTGAGAAGACGCCCGGGCTTCAGAGCCAGTCTCTTTCGCCTGCACCCGGGGGTAGGCTGGCAAACAACCAAGAAGGTTTCTTTGAAGGGGAAAGACAGATGGAAAGTCGAGAAACAAAAAAAACCTGAAGGGCATCACAGATCGGTCACGAACAGCCCCTTTACTCTAGAGAGAAACAATGAGAATGGAGGGAGCTGTACGTCTGTCTCAGCGGGAATGGGGGTGTGTTTCTGTCCTTTGGAAGAAACGCAGGGACATCCAAATGCATTTCTGCACCTGAACAGATACGCATCCCTGTGCTCATGTCTGTGGCGACATACATGCTCTCTCTTTCGTGCACATTTGACGTTTCACGCTCGGTGCGTGTTGCGGTTTCTTTTCACATGAACTGAGTATTTTGTGTTCTTATGTTTTTCGGTATGATAGACTTTCACTCACGTCTGCTCATGCAAATTGCAGCAGGGCTCCCAACAGTCCCTCTCCCCCGTGAGCCGCCCGTTCCCCCTGCCCACCTCCGACAGAGGGTGGAGGTTCTCATCTGGGACATCGAGAACTGCCCTCCCCCAAGAGACCTCGTCAAGAGACAGGAGCTGCCCGTCAAACTCGTCGCCTTTTTCAGACCCAAAAAGGCAGTCGCGGTGTGGAACCGGTCAGTCGAGTTTGGGTGCTGTTGCGTGAATGCGTGCGTGAGTGCGCGCGCGCGCGCGCGCGTGTGTGTGTGTGTGTGTGTGTGTGTTTCGTGAAAGAGGGGAACTGTGAAAAACAATCAGGCCCGCTGCGTTTTGCGACATTCTCTACCACTTTTCTACACAGGTGCCTAGTTGCCACCTGCATGCATCTGGGTGGCCTGGATCCAGCATGGCTGATGCTCATTTTGTCTGTCTGTCTATGGTTCGGCCACTCTTTCTTTCTTGCTTCCGTCTTCTCAACGAGATGCGTTTTCAAAGAGCGTCCGTCTTCATGCCAAGTCGACTGCTAGAAGGAAGTGAAGAGGAGCTCGGCAAAAAGAGATAATGACTCGAAAGCCGTTGAGCACACGTGCATGTCTGTGTGATGAATTCTTCGGTCTCTCACTCGGTCTCTCTCTGCATGTGTTTGCGTGCAGAGCTCAATATGAACTCCCACCGGGATTCCAGAGAGAGATGGAGAAGGCCCAGTTTTTGTGTTACACAGTGGAGAAGAGGGGCAAAGGATGCGAGGTGAGTCAACGATCGGAAGAAAGCGTTTTGCTGAAGTCTCTCTCGTTGTCTTTCCTTCTTTTCGCTGGAACTCCCGATCCTTCCTGATGCGATCAGCTCTCTCTCTCTGTGCGGGTGGGTCGTGGTCTTCGTCTATCTAGGCCTCTCCCTGCATGTCTTCTTTCTTCCGTCGTTTCGCTCGCTGTTCATCCATGCACTATATGAACTTGTATACGTATATTGCTGTCCACATCTACGAGGGCGTTTGGAGCAGAGGATTGCAGAGGGCAAGTGTGAGCTCGTGAAGCAGTGTCGATGAATTTCTTCCTTCCTTCTGCCCTCATCCATACCCTCTTTGGATGGGCATCCATGCTGTCCATACTGTTCTTTCAGCTGCGTGTTTTCACCTACGTATATCTCGGGCGTGTCTAGATCTCTGTGTTCCAAGTCCATTTCCAAGCCCTGATGAGTCGTTTGTTCTTTTTCCAAATCTGTTCGCATGCACGTTCACTGCAGGCTGCTGACCGCGCCATCCGTCCCGAAATCGAGGCGGCGGCTGACAAGGAGCTCTGCGTGATTTCTGGAGACGGAGACTTCAAAGACCTCTACAGAGGCAGAGATCTCCCGACAACAGTCAGTCAGTCAGTCTTCTTCCTTCCTTCCTTCCTTCCTTCCTTCCTTTTCTTTCTTTCTTTCTTTCTTTCTTTCTTTTCTTTCTTTTCTTTCTTTCCTTCCTTCCTTTCTTCCTTCCTTTCTTTCTTTCTTTTCTTTTCTTTTCTTTCTTTTCTTTCTTTCTTTCTTTCTTTCTTTTCTTTCTTTCTTTCTTTCTTTCTTTCTTTTCTTTCTTTTTTTCTTTTTTTCTTTTTTTCTTTCTTTCTTTCTTTCTTTCTTTCTTTCTTTTGTTTCTTTCTTTCTTTCTTTCTTTCTTTCTTTTCTTTCTTTCTTTCTTTCTGTCTTTCTTCCTTTCTTTCTTTCTTTCTTTTGTTTCTTTCTTTCTTTCTTTCTTTCTGTCTTTCTTTCTTTCTTCCTGTCTGTCTGTCTGTCTGTCTGTCTGTCTTCCTTCCTTCCTTTCTTTCTAGACATAAGAAAAGAGCAATACAACGACGAAAAAAATGGTAAAGAGATTGAAACCACGTGTTTCCCTCGAGTATCAATTCGCTCCCCGGTTCTGTTTCATGCAGGTGCTCCACACTCACACGATGCTTCGTGACGACATGTTCCGGTGTGATCCCTTGATTCGTCCCTGTGAGTGGCATCAGTTCGTTTCTGCGGGTCTGCGGATGGGATTTGCCCCACAGCAGCAGCAGCTACAGAGAGACAGAGGACAGGGCCATCCCCTCACTTCCTCTTCGTCCCCCCTTCCTGTGGCTGGACTCTTCGTCCACCTGTCTAGATGCGAAGCTGTACAGAATCTGAAGGAATGTCTTGAGGATTCGTTCGGAAGAGGAAACGGAAAGGGTGTCGAAGGATATGTCCAGTTCTCTGCCGGTGGGTCGACTTCGTTTCCTCTTTATCTTCTCCTTCTTGCTCTCTCTTCTTGGGGCAGTTTCCCCCCCGAATTCTTGTGACTGTTTCCGGTTTGTCTGCCTTCTCGATGAAGGCCCTCTTCCCCCTTTCGGCCAAACGAATTGCGATCGTTTTGTCTTCACTGTCGTTGTTGTCCGATTTTCGAAACTCCCATTCCTTCTTTGTCCCTTCCTCTCTGTGAGGTCCCGTCTCTGTCATTTGCTACCAGCGTTGGAGCCATTTCATTTGCGCGCCTCTACTTGCATGGGCTTGTTGAGGAGGAAAAATCGCGAATGAATTATCGGCTAACTCGATTTGCACTCTTAAACTAGAGTGTTCTGTTGCGAGTATCCGTGCAACGCTGTATTGGCTGTTGCTGCAGGTGTTCTGACGACGTACCTCGGTCACGTGAGGTTTGAAAGCTTCAAAGCTCGAGACGCATTTCTCGCCACCCTCCCCTCTGAACGGCTTCAGATTGGAAGATCGGAAGCCCCTTCGTGGGAAGCTGCAGACAGAGATGACGACCTCTCCCCTGGAATTGTGGGGGGAGGGAGGGGAAGTCTTGGAGGGGTGCTTTTGGAGGGGGACGGGGAAGAGGAAGGATCTGGCAGGGCTGTGGGTTCATCCGCTAGAGCGCAGCCTGATGGTATTCAGAACAGCACACAGGTGTGTTCGGGTGCAGATTTGTGTGTGTGTGTGTGTGTGTGAGACAGAGAGAGAGAGGATGTGTCTCTCTCCGTGTTCAACTATATTGTCGCAGATGTGTCGATCTGCGTGCCTTCCTTCATTTTGTGCACGTGTGTGGGATTGGATGTCTGTGTGTCTGTGTCTGTCTGTCGGTGGATTGGTGAGTACAGGAGAGCATGTGCGTGTGCGTGCGTGCGTCTGTGTGTGTGTGTGTGTGTGTGTGTGTGCGTGCGTTTCGTCCATGTGAACCTTTTGTTGCCAGAAATCGGGGGGGGGAATTGCATTTTTTCTGTATACCTGCATACTTCTTTGTTGCTTACGCAGGTGTGGGCATTTGCGCTGTCAAGTCCAACCGAGGCCTCTGTGGTGGCGTCTCTCTTCAAGGACTTTCCCTCAAATCCTTTTCTCCAGATGGAGAAGGACAGGGAGAGGGAGGGAAGGGGGGCGTTGGAAAAAGGGAGAACAGGAAGAGAGAGCAGAGGGGAGTCTGGAACGAGAGTCCCTTCCTCACCTCCTTCCTCTGTTCTATCCGTTGAGAGGAGACAAGCGACGCCGTACCCACCGGAAACTCTCAACGGCCCCCCTCCGGGTTTCATTCGGGTCCGTCTTTTTGTCTACCGGCCTGTCAGTCTCTTGGGGTTTTAGTCTTAAAGTCTCTGTCTCTCTCTTGCCTTTCACTGAGCCCCGGGCTGCTTTGCAAATTTCGCGCTCAACAGAATTTTCGGTGTGGGTGAGAATGACACTGACTCCCTGTCTTTGCTGTGCTGTATGCAGGCGGTTTGTGTGTGGTTCACGAATGAGAAGGGCTTTGGGGTGGTGGCCGACTTAGACGGGGATCTGACTGTGATTGCTTTTCACAGCCATATCAGAGCCCCAACGGGTTTTCGATTTTTGGTGGAGGGCGAGGAGGTGGAGTGCCGCATTATTGATCACCCGAAGAGACCCGGACAGCAGGCGGCCACAGACATTCGAGGTCCTCAGGGCAGGCCTCTGAGGTCCATGATGCCTGGAGGTGCACATGCTGGTGAGCAGAGACAGCGAGGGGGGATGAATGCGTTGATGTGGAATCGACTTGAGGGTGAACGGTGGCTGTGCCAGGCCCGTGAGCGAATTGAGGACCGGAATTTTCGTGACAAAGAGACGGGGAGGATGTTGGAGAGGGCAGCAATGCTCCTTGCAGGGTCTCTCAGAGGCAGGCTAGCGGAGACGGCAGGGTACGAGGATGTGGCGTCGTTGACGGGTCTTGGGACGACGTTCTGTTACCTGGCCCTGCAGTGTGTGTTGCCCTCTGTGGTGACGAAGGAAGGGGAGGCTTTGGAGTTCGACTTGCGAAGAGGGGCGGCAGGAGGGGGAGGGCATGGGCGGGCAATGGGGGAGTCCTCCGTGTGCAGTCGGATTTCCCATCTTCTCTGTGCTGCCAGTGGGTCTCTGTGCGCGGCTCTCCGATTAGGGAGACGAATGGTTGCGGGGGACAGGGGGGGACGGAAAGGATTTGACAGGGATGGAGATTTTCAGGTGGGTGGGTGGGTGGGTGGGTCGGTTGGGGGTCCCGTGTCCGTCACTTGTTTTGCCTCCACACTTTTGCTTCTTCTGCGGGGGATTGGTTGGGGGCGGGAAGTGTGAATCTTGGGGGGGGGGGGAATNGGGGGGGGGGGGAATTTCGGAGAGTGACCAAATATTTTGAGCATCGCTTTTTATGGAGCTATTGCGTGCTGCTTTCTTTCTCTGGCCGCGCTGTCTTGGTCGTCAGTGGGAGGGAAGAGAGAGTGCACTTGTGTCTCCTTCCCCTCCTCCTATGTATGCAGCGCATGCTCTTTGACGCCTCTGCCGGATTTCGCCAGTCTGGTGCTGAGGTGCTGGCGTTTCAGCACGATGATAGGGTTCCTGAGGCTGTGCGTGGTGCCCTCTTGAAGGGGTTCTGCAATGGATTTGGGAGGTCCCGTAAAGCGGTTGTGGCAGACGTTGTCGTGCTGGGCTTTCTTGAAACTGGTGCTGCTGAAGGGAGCGGTATGGGGAGTGGAGAAGCAACAGAGGGAGTAGAAAGTGAGGGGGAGGATGAGACGGAGTGTTTGGAGACTGCCGAGCTGAAAGTGCAGGTGTGTTTTTTTGGTTTCTGCGTTTTGGATTGCTGTTGCTGAATCGTATTTCTCTGTCTTCTCAATCTTCATCTGACACTTCCGAGCAGCGGGCAGTCATTTTAACACCCAGTCTGTTTTTTGTTTGCAATTTGTGCGTGCATGAATAGTGAATGCAAGTGTCTTTGGCTGACTCTGTGTGCAGGCCGAGCTACTTCTCCAGTTGGTGAGGCACATGTCTGCGGAGATGTCCGAAGAGAAGATGCTCAAAGTGCCCCCCCTCGCTCCGTTCAGGGGAGTCTTCTCGACCCCGGCCTGCCCGAGGTACAAAGTACCGGAGGTTGGGAAGAAAAGGGAACAACAGCTGATATCCAGACAGCAGCGGGCTCTGCATCAGCTCCGCATGCAGGCGACAGAGCTCGGCAGGGCTCGGAAGAAGATCTCTCTGGCTGCCGAGCTAGCATCCCCTGCGCAGAAGGCAGAGGTGTCCAACATCGCGAAGAGCATCTCATGGCTGCATCGTGAGATCTCGAAGGAATCTGCGTTGAGAGAATCCTCTCTGATGCGCATGCGGGGGGATTCTGTATTGAATCGCTCACTTGTCGATAGTGAGGACCTTGATATGGATGCAGTGAGAGAGGCTGCGGAGTTTTTTGAGAGCTCTCGCAGAAGGGCCCAGACAGCAGGAAGTATTCTCTGTGAGGCTTTGGCTCTTCAGAGAATTTCCCGTCTCCGCCTGGGCGTGTTGAAGCAAGGGGGGGCCTCCCGGCAGGAATTGTCCGCACTTCGACAACTTCTCCATACATGCACAGGTTTGACAAAAAACGCTCTCATTGTGCGCGCCAGTGAAGTTCCCGTCGATGACGATGACCGTTCTCCTACTGATCGTGGCAGTGCGGCAGAGTCTCATGACAACGATTCCTTCGATTTTACTCGTGAGCTTTTTGGAGAAGGGGCTGTGTTCAGAGACCTCTTGTCCCTCTTTGGGGACCCTTTCAAGGCCTCTGGGGTCGTGCAGGCAGCTCTGGTTTTTCTGGCCGTGGCTCTGGGGGATTTGGCGTTGGTTGAGGAGAAGACCAGGGCCCAGGAGGAACAGGACAGACGACTGGCAGCGAGGGTGCGTTGAGGGAGGCGTGTGTGGGCACATGAGTGTGTGTGCGTGTGTGGGGGGGGGGCAGTGTGTGGGAGGGGCCAGACAGCTGGGGAGACATAGATGAGTGTTGTGTATACGCTAGAGAGGGCTGCGTAAGAGATGCCGAAGTATGGGAAGGCAGGCAGAAGAAGAGACTTCTGATGCGCATGTGACCGAACGTTCACTTTTCTTTTTCTTTGTTTGCTGTTCATTGAGGACAGCAGCAACAAGCCTTAGCCAGTTCAGACAGCGGCTGCCTGTGTACGTACGTGCCAGATGAAGAAGCATTTACAGTCTCTTCCCCGGGAAGGGCGAGCAGGTTGCCTGACGCAAACAGATAAAAGCGAAGAAGTGGGGCGAAGTGTATGCGAATATCTGCGAATAAGAGTTGGTAGGATGGATATGTGGATATGTATGGACCCATGTCACCCGTGGACTTCCTCCCTCCCTCCCTTCCTGCTTCTCTCTTGTTGACTGCAGCTCACAGAAGAGGAGACTGAGAGAGAAGACTTAGAGCAAGAGCTCCAGAGAGAGGACCTCATGAGGTCGTCCAACGGCACCTCCCAGGAAGTCCAACCCGGCCGCCCCCCCCCAGTTCCCTCTGTGGGACAAAAGAAGGGGCAGAAAAACTCCAGTGATGCAGCAAGAGAGAAGGAAAAAGAGGAAGAAAAGGAGAGAGAGAGACAGAGAAGGGTACAGCAGGCACTGAAGAAGAAGGAGGAACAGGAAAAGCGGAGGCAAAAAGAGATTGTTCGACTTGGTTTGAGGTCCTTTTTTGACCACATCAGAACTGTTGTGGCAGCTCTGCATGATTTCCAGGTCAGATTTCGGTTCCACTTTGCATGTCTAAAAAACAAAACAAACTCCCTTTCCATCGATCTTTATGTACGACTTCCCTGCCCTCTAGAGTGCTTTCACTTTTTCTTGCTTGTGCAACGTCTACGCGACAGCAATGCACTGTCTGTGTTCTTTGTATGGCCTCTCCTGTGCACGTTCTCACGCAGACTGACGGGCCCTTCCGAGATGGATGGAAGGAGACTGCGACCACCTTCGGGAAGAGCGCGCTGGAGTTATTGAAGCTTTTGGACCCCAAGAGTGAGGAGTACCGAGAGACAAGGGGACACGTTGGAGAGACGATCAAGAGACTCCCTGACAAGTCCTGTCTGTTCTCGGCAAAGAAGCCCAAGGGGGAGTCAGTCAGTCAGTCAGTGGGCGAATGGGAAGCCGAATTCAGCAAGGAGCATGCGAGGAATTATAAACACGCACGGACACGGACGGACACACACACGCACACACACACACACACACACACACACACACACACACAGACGCAGACACAGACGCAGACATGCAAACACACGCACACACACACACATACACATACACATACACACACACACACACACACACACACACACACACAGAGAGAGAGAGAGAGAGAGAGAGAGAGAGAGAGAGAGAGCAGGGAGAAAGGGCTCGAAGGGAGAAAGAGAGATGTGAGGAAGGCCTTCTTCTTGTCTTCTTCGAAGAAGTTTGTCTGCGGAGGAAAGCAAGACTAGTAGTACAATTTCCAGTAGAGCCAGAAGCGCACTCTCCAGTTGGCTGTCAGAAAGACTAGAAATTGGCTCCGTGACCCGTACCTGATGTGCATTATGAAAAACGGAAAGCATTGAGAAAATCAATGCGAGGGAAGAGTTCCGAAAGTCTCAATACTGCCGCAGAAGTGTCTCTCGGGTGGAAGAGACAGGCATGCAATTCCCCTCACAACGTACAAAGCATTTTGTTTCCATTCGGTTTCACGACATGCACTCCTGCATACGTCAATCTATGCAGAGAGGACTTGGAAGGCATCAGGGCTGAGCTTCAGACTGCACAGCGAGCTTTCCTCTCTGTTCTCGCGAAAGAGAGGGAGAAGGAGATGGCGTTGGAAGAGGAGAGGAAGGCGATCAGAGAAGTGGAGCAAGCTGATAAAAGTGCGGCAGGGTCGTCGAAGGGGGGGAAGAAGAAGAAAGGACAGAAAAAGGAGGACCCCGAGAACGTTGATGAGTCCACTCATCAGAGCCCCCTGGAATCCCTCAATGCACTTCTAGATCACAGAGATTCGAGGGAAATGGATGACAAGAGCAAGAGAGTCAATGTCAGTCAGTCAGTCAGTATTGATGGATTTTTTTCTCTGCCTCTTTTGCTGCTACTTTCGAAAATGGGGGGGGGGGTTGCCCGACTGTCTCAGAAAGAAGTCCCTGATTCCAGACGCCTTTGCCCAGGCAGACAGACGAAGAAGCACCGAATTTTTTCTGCTTGTCTTCATACAGACGGTCTTTATTTGGACTGTGTTGAGATGTGCAACAAGACTAATCTTTCGCGCAAGACTGAAAGCGTGAACTCTGTGTGGACGTTAGTGTGCGTCTCTGCTCTCCCTTCCTGTCGCTCCCACCGGCCTCTCTTCTTCTCTCGATTTTGCAGGCAGTTGCCTTCAAAGCTTCGGAGGCCATTGATCGTTTCCTCTCCTTTTCCGTCAAAGGAGGGAGCGGGGAGGGAACGTTCTTTGACGAGTTGATTCTTCATCTCAAGGAGACAGACTCCGACCCCCCTCCTTCCAAAGGGAAAGGAAAGGCAGCCTCAGGGAAGGTTCCGGCCCCCACCTCACCTTCCTGGGCTTCTGCGCTTTTTCCACAGCATGCCCTCCCCCCCCCAAAGGCGAAGGCTGCCAGTGGACCCCCTCCAAAGGCTCTCCCTGGACCCCCCACCAAGGGTCCTTCTCAAGGGCAGGATCGGCCAGGGGGCCTGAAGGGGGGCTCTCAGCAGTCGGACCAACGAAACGATTCTTCAATTCCGGATCGAGGGGGCAAGTCGGGGGAAGCATGTCGAGAGGCAGCAAGTCGATTCCCGGGGGCAAACGGAAGAAGAGAGGAAACGGACTCAGACAGCGACAGCGACACGCACGAAGGGAAGCAAGCTAGAGCCAAGGGGGAGGCTGGTAGACTCTCCGCAAACGCTCCTTCCGCCACCCCATTCATCGCAAAAAAAAACCCTCCCACCACAAAAGCGCCCGCCGCCACTCCTCCCACCGCAAAAGCGCCCGCCGCCACCCCCCCAGCTGGCAAGGCCTCTGCCCCCCCGCCTCGTCAGACGAGCTCGAGCGGAGAGCAGACGGCGGTCGCTACAGGTGCTGGCAGAAGAGTGTGCCAAAATTGTGGGGCAGAGCCGTCAGAGGGGGAGAAGTTTTCGAAGTGTGCTCGGTGCAAATTGGTGCGATACTGCAGTTTGGAGTGCCAAAGGTCTCATTGGCCCAGACACAGTGAAACTTGCAGACCTTCCGCAAAGACTCCCGCAGTACCTTCTGCAAAGGCTACAGCCCCTGCCAATGTTTCTGCAAAGGCTCCAGCAACCGCAGCCTCTACAGTCACTGCGAAGGCCTCAACCCCCTCCACCGCTTCTGCGAAGGCCCCTGCCCCCGCCGCTGCAACCGCGAGGGCCGCGGCCCCCACTGGTCCCACTGCAAACAGCAGCCAGCAGTGCCGCAGAGGCCAGCAGGCAGCTTCCGCAACAAAGTGCGAGACTTGTGGGGGGCGGCCGGCTACCGCGCGTTGCGGCAAGTGCAAGTCCGCATACTACTGCAACGCAGATTGTCAGAAAAGAGACTGGCAGAACCACAAGAGAGTCTGTGACTCGAAGGCGAAGGAGAGCAAGATGAATTTTATGGATCGGCTTTGCGCTGCATGGGATGAGACGATCCGGGTGCCAGGAACTCTCCCCCCCGCTTATGGGCCTCTCGG
>JAHBMJ010003108.1:0-34204 GCA_018398765.1 Chromera velia
GGGGGGGAAAGGGAGCTTCACTGGAGAAAAGGAAAGAAGAAGGGGGGGCGGCTGCAGAAGAAAACAAACTGAAAAGGAAAGAAGGGGGAGCGGTCGCTGAGGAAGAAAGCAAATCGAAAAAGAAAGGACCACGTCCCTCGCCCCCTCTGCGCTCTGACACCATGCAGGCAGAGAGCAGACAGAAGGAACGATGTGAGAAGATGGAAAAGGAGGGGTTTTGCATCCCTTCTAATTTTCGGGAGAAGTTTGTGGTCGGGGTGCAATTGCAGATTTGTCATGCATTGCTTTCCGACGTGAAATTCACCATTCAGGTAACAGAGTTGCGGGAACTGAGTGAAAAAGAACGAGAGGACAGGGAGGTGAAGGAATTCGAAGACGACCGCATGGTTGTCTTTCGCTACCTCAAAGTGATCCCGCCCACCGATCTCCCAGAGGAGAAGAAGAAGAAATACACTCAATTTCTGCGGGATTCGGGAACCACAAAGTGGGAAATGTTTACCTGAAAAGGGCATGCCTTAAATACAGATCAGCAGCGGCCCCTCTCTAGAATGTGGAGAGACTACGAATTTTGGTGAATCCCGTCAACTAGCTCAAATTTGGTTCCCTGTTGCTTGATGCATATACTAGCCTTTCACTGCTCTATCAGAGGCATGCATTTTCATTAAAAAATATCATTGATTTTAAGGGAAAAAATATGATTAAAATGTTAACCGAACTTTTTTTTTTTGGCAAGTTAACTTTTTGACTTGCTATTTTAGGCAACCGAACTTTTTTTCTACTTGAAGAAAATAATTGTCCAAAGCCTTTAAAAGTTAGTGTTTGCTTCTAGACGCTTTAAGCCCGCTTTGTACACCAATTTTCAGCTTTATAGTCCATATACTTCTCGAGATCCACCAACTAGACTTTTTGAAAATAGCAAGTTGACTTTTTAAAAAGGCAAGTCAAAATGTCCGGTAACCGGACTTTTTCACTAGCTATTCCACCGAACATTCTTTAGGACACTTATCACTTATCACTTAAAAGTGTACTACTGGGGAACCCAGAATATGAATTTCTAGATAAATCCTATTTCGAATTCAGTTAATCTTAAACATCAACTAGGATATCATCAACTAAAAAAAAAATCTCGACAAAAGCTGACATTAGAGGTGCATGACAAAACCCTGAATTTACTTAGGAATTTACTCTTTTTTATCCTTTTGGTCTCTAGTTTAGAGTGTTTAGTCTATTCTAGAGCTAGTCCTAGAGTTAAACACTACAACCATCTACTAGACTCGGACTCAATTAATAACTAATTCATGAATGTAGTAGTATTTTTAATTTTATAATATTTTATAGTGACTCCATATGTATGCACATGCAAATGCACACAAAGAGGCTTTAATAGACAGAGGCGCATTACACAATGATTACAGACATGAAGATCGTGAGACATCGTGACGCAAAGAGACACATGACTAATCCGTTGAAGCGTTAACAGACTCACAGACCTAGTCACAGACGCACGCACACATGCACACACACAGACGTTCACACAAACTCGTGTTCACACCCACATCACACATTCGCCAACTGTCTCTCACTTCTTACTAACGAGATTCAAGCCACCATGCATCCATGCACACTTTCCACCAGACCTAGCAGCAGGTTCCATCAGTGCCGTTTCCTCTCTTTCTCTCCCTCCAGAATCCAACGACCGACTGATAAATCGAGTCCTGTCACGAATCTCATGCAGCTTTCAACAACAAGAACAAAAAAAAACGCCTCACAGTGCTTAACAAAAAACACACCTCACAAATCCTCCCAGCACTCCACTAGTGCTTCGTCTTTCTTCTCTTCTTTCTTTCCCTTTACGCTATCTCCATCCTCGTCTCCCTTCCTTTCCCCAGCTCTCGACAAAGATGCCTTCAACTCTCCAGGTCGAGTCATCTTGAAATGACCAGAGGGGCTCTCAAGCACCGTCTCCTTCTCTCGAATACTGCTGCTGCTTCCCAGTCCCCCACCTCCCCCTAAAGATTCACGAGGAGCACCGAGACTGATCCCACCCGACCCAACAACAGACGAAGCCGCAACTGCAGAGCCCTTCCCTCCACCCAAACTCAAACCTGAAGAAGAACCACTCACCGCACCCCCCATTTTGTTCCCGGCAGCCGCAGCCGCCCTCCCAAGGGCAGCCCAGCTTCCCAAGGCAGGAGGTGCAGCTGCCGCCGCCTTCGATCCTGAGTCCTTCCTCTCCACCCTCCCCCCCCCAGCCTGGACCCACCCAGGCGATGCCACTGCTGCTGCTGCTGCTGCTGTGGCGGAGGCGGCAGTAGACCCCCCGCCCAGCCCAGCGCCCCCCCCCCTCTTTGCCCAGGCGGACCCCGTCCCGCTGTCTGTGGGCGGACGCGTCAGGGCCGGGAGCTCGAGCTTGAAGTTGTTGAAGGGTGCGGGACACACCAGGCTTTTGATGTGCTTGTACGCAGCCTGCATGAAAAAAGAGTTGGGTGGAATGTGGAGACACAATGACAGAGAGAAAAAGACCTGGCCAGAGGGACGTTTGATGAATGGGTCGTCGAATGAAAAAGGGAAAACACAGAGAAAGAAACCAATCACCACCACCAACAGCACAACGACAACTACAACTTTTTTTGACGACAACAACAACAACAAAAGACAAGAAGGAGAAGAAAAAGACTTCATCTGATACAACGGGATAAGAAGACGAGATATCTCGTTTCGCTCACCTCATTTTCTTCATTGCTTAGACGAAATGTTGACTGACAAAGAGACTGAATTGCTCTCTCGCCTCACAAACTCACTTCCTCCCTGAAACCGACTTCTGACTGACCTTTGCAACTTGTTCCTCCACGAATTCTGCGACTGCAGTTGTCTTGTCAGCCTCCCATCTAACCCTGAAGTTCCCAACAAACGCGCTGAGGAAGTCCACAACCTCCAGGGTCTGCACCGTCACCGCGAGATCGTAAAAGATGATCTGCGGATTCTCCTTTCCGAACCTCAGCACGTTCTTCTTCCTGAAACCGACGGGAGGCCGCTCTATGCGACTCAAGTCTGGGGTCTTTTCCGTGACTGCCGATAGAAGCGGAGACGGAATACGGGAACAACTCGCATCGAACGACACACAGACATGAGGTTGCCTGTCTCCCATATCACGCAACACGGAGCACCGAAGTCGGTAGTGTACTTGTGCGAGGCTCTGAGCAAATTGCCGTCGCGCTGCGTCGGCAGGAGGGAGGTGCACCGCCACTGCTCTGTTCCTCACGGCCTGTTCGAGCTTCGTCTCCAGGGTGGACACGAACCGCGCATCTCTTCGACAAAAGTCCAAGAGCTCTTCGTCGTAAAAGTCCTCACTGCTTTCTCCTCCCTGCAAAGAAAGGCGCACGAAGATCAAAGGTGAGCCACACCGCTTAATTGCAAAAGCAGAAGCAGAGAAGCAGGACAATCGACTGCTGGACACATGTGGACGGAGCTCAATCAAAGCAGGTTCACCTTCGCCTTCACACAAAGGCAGCAAAACGGCAGGCAAGTCGGTGAGAAATCATCTTCACATGCAGATCGTATTCAAAACACTGCAAGGAAAAGCAGGCCTGTCAAGAGAAAGCAAGAAAGGGGGAGAGAGCAAAATCCAAAGAAAAAAGAAAGAGGGGAGAACGATGGATTTGAGAGTTACACCCATTTTTGCATTCCTGTTCCGAACCAACCTTCGAGAAGGCGTCTTTCAGTTGTTTCTGTCTCTTCAACTCCTGACAGCTTGCATCGCAGTCCAAATTCGGCCTCTCTCCAACCCTAGGATTGCCCCCCCACGCCCCGCACACTTCCTCAATGCTCCTCTTACCACACCCACACGTTCGAGAGACAGAAACACGGCAGGGCACATCCGGACATTTGCCCCCCGCCGCCTCCGAAAATTCATGACACGGATCTTGGCATCCGTGCTCACAGTAGAGTCTCTTCCTCTCACACGTCTGTTTGCAGGGAAGAGGGCAATCTCCAGCGTGGCATCCCTTCTGGCAAGCATGGCGAGAGCACGGGAGCTTCTTCCCACACGGAGCCCCGCAGGAGATCTTGGCGTTGGACACGTGGCAGGGCACAGACTGGCGAATCGTGTGCCCCCCTGCACAGGGCTTATCCACCAGGGCGGTGCACCGGGGGCAGTCACCAAAGTGACACGACGCCTGCAAGCGCCAATCAAATGAGGGGGCAAACGTGTCTGTCCGTGAGAGAGATACAAAGAGAAAAGAAGAACATACGAGATCATTTTTGTTGTACGTGTACACTATCAATGATCATGAAACATGGATCTTCAACTCCCGTCTTATGCACTGCATCACCAAAGTCAGTCTATCTACTGACATCCAAAAGACAGCGCAAGTGCTCCCTCCGTGTTTATTAAAGAACTCCCCTTTTCACACAAGCACACATCCTCATACAACACCGCGAACACCACCAGCTTCTCAAACGAACAGAAACAAACCTCGACAAATTGATGACCAGAAACAAAGAATCTACGCACCCTAGCTCCATTTTGCTGCCCTTGATGGCGTACACACAATTCTGTTGTGCACCGTTTGTCAGTTTTGTCGTTGTCTGTGAAACAAACTCTCACTGCCTGATTTAGCACACCCACCGACTGACCGACCTGGCAGAGATGCCCGCAGTCCAGCTCACGGTTGCACGGACGAGTGCACTCAGGGGGGGGAGCTCCGCAGGGCACAGGCGGGGGCGTGCTTTTGCTCCCACACGCACAGTAAACGGGTTGGGACGATACAACTGAACACGGGGCGCACTTGCCCAGGTGGCAAAAAGCCTCGCACACATGGTTCCCACAGTGCAGAGGCTTCCCACACACCAACAGACACAAATGCTCCTCGGCATGCACGTTCCCTTGAGACGGACAACAATTCTCCTGACACCTGTGTCTCCCACAACTCTTCTTGGTCTTACAGGGGGCGTCACACCGAAACTCAGACGTGCCTCCCGCAGTCTCACTACACTCTCCTGTCCTGCTTGCCTTCCCACACCGACACCGCTGTGACACACTCGCGCGACAAGGGGGGCAGTCGGAATCGTGACACTCAACCTGACAGCGGTGACCGCACCCGAGCTCCTTTCGGCAAATCGCACCGCAAGTCGGGATCTCATCTCTGCAACTGGTCCGGGCGTCCAGGGCGGTCTTTACGGGGCCAGAAGCAGTGGCCCCGCAGGGACATGTGCGGACCCGACCGGGAACTCGGGGGCAAGGTTCACAGGGCCCGTCGTGGCACACCTTTTCGCATTCGTGCTTGCCACAGTCCTTTGGCTTTCCACAAGGCTCCCCGCATGTCCACTCAGTCTCCCCGCAGGCCCGGTCCTCTGTTCTCTTTCCGCAGTGGCAGCTGAGGGATATTTTGTGGTCGCAAGGGGGACAGGGGCCGGGGTGGCATGGCTGCACGCACAGGGGACGGAAAGGGGGTGAATGAAGAGGACGCTGGTGACACGAAAGAAGACAGGAAAGGAGTGAGGAGAGACAGAAAAAACAGAATAAACCACGCGGATACACACACACACACACACACACACACACGGAGAGAGACAGACAGACAGACAGACAGACAGACAGAGTTACCTCCCCTTCTTCCCTCTATGAACCCTCTGACCTTCTGACAAGGATGGTTTCCACATCCCAGAGGCTTCCCACAAGGTTTTGAGCAAGAATGGAGGTCTAAATCCCCACATCTGAAGCAAACACAAGACAGGAAGGAGACAGAATGAAGAAAGAATGCGCACAAAACTCTACCGGTGGGCTCAGAAAGAAAGAAAGCTGGCAGGCACTTGCAAAGAAGAGAACTTCACCATACACTCGAAGACATGAGCAGGCGGTTGACAGCTTCCAGAAAAGAAGCAAAGTTATCGAGAAAATGACGCTCGTCTATCTTCCTGTCATGGAGCTGCAGAAAAGCGCAAGAAGAACCAGGTGGACGACTGACAATCGAAACTGCGCACAAACCGCCAGACTGACAGACTATATGTTTCTTCTTCTCCCTCTTTTTCTTCATGAACACAACAGACAGACAGACAGACAGACAGACAGAAGAACAGACCACCCACCTATGCTGTCTCATTTCCTTCCCACAGTGGCAGCTCAGCACCGGCCCCAGGGCAGAGCAAGGGGGGCATGGTCCGGGGTGACAGAGGATCGAGCAGGGGTGAGGACACGCCGTCTCTCCCCCCGGCAGTTTGGGCCGAGGCCTGCTGCAGGGACCTCCGCACGAATGAGGGAGAACCTGTTGGTCTTGGGGGGGGTCCTGCAAAGAAGGAAGATATGGGGGTAGGGGGTCAAAAAAGAATCACGTGCAGCGACATGCTAAAGGAGGGCACGCCTTAGGCTGAAAGATGGTGAACGCAACCGAAGAAAGTAGGAAGACACTCATTCGCATGAAGGACTCAATAGGCAGACATGCAGGTGAAATGCAGCACGCATGGCCCCACAAGAACACCTTTTCTCCCCTCGTCCCTCCCTCCCTCACCCGTTCACGTCCGCAGAAGCAGAAGTACGACGGGAGCTGCGTCATTGTGTGGACGTGGTTGCAGGCAGGGCAGCGGAACGAATAGCCGTCAGAATCTCCTCCCAGAACGGCAGCCGCTGCAGACGAGGACGAGGAGGAGCCCGAAGACCCCCCTCCCGCTGCTGCAGGCCCATCGTTGGGGGCAGCCTCCCCCCCTCGTCGCATACGGGATGAGAAGGCCAACAGCATTTGGGACGTCTGAGAAGGCGCCGCCGATGCCGCCGCTGCGGCTGCACTGGCTTGTTTCTTCGACTGCTGAGCCCACCCACGAATGCACCGGAGGTGGAAGACAGCCCAGCAATTCGAACAGTGCCAGATAGGGTGGTGTCTGCAGACAGACACACACACACACACACACACACACGCACGCACACACACACACACACATACGCACAGAGAGAGAGAGAGAGAGAGAGAGAGAGAGTTCAAATTGAGTGTGTATGTACATACCACATTCGGTTGAAAAAATTCACCGAAGCAGGGAGACTAAATCATCGGGAAACCAAGGAACCAGTTACACTTCTCGCATGCTTCATGAATTATTGGCCAAGTCTACTCTGTCCGACCCTCTTCTTTCATCCATACAGACCATGCAGACATATACAGATTTAACATACAGACAGACCTTTTGACTTTGTCCATACAGACCATACAATCGTAGCGGTTCCACTGGAGCTGCTTCTGCAGTCGTTCCCTCACCTGGCTCCTCGGCAAGAACTGCAACAACTCTGCAAAGTTCTCTCCTCCCTCCTCATCCCCCTCACCGTCCATATCTCCCCTTTCGTCATCGTCCTCTCCATCATCCGTCACATCCTCCTCATTCCTCCTCCTGCTTTCCCTCTCACGCTCTTTCTCCCTCTCTCCTCTACTCTCTCTATACCCTACTTGTCTGCCCCCCATTCCCCCCGCGTTCAAGTCTCCACCGCCCCTCCCTCTCTCCCTCCGGCGGTCACCTGCCGTCTCATGACGGCGACCTCCCGACGGAGCTGCGGGTGGCGGTCTAATGTGGTGTCTCTCTCCTCCTCCATCCCCTCTTCTCGAATCTTCATGCACAGGAGACAACCTTTCTCTTTCTCTTTCTTTCGTAGACTCAGCAGCCGCAGTCTCGTAGGCAGACGAACGGGGGCGCCACTGCAGGTTCTCACTTGCAACGGGCACAGCCGCGGCGGCGGCGGCGGCCATAGAAGAAGAAGAAGAAGAGGTATCAGGAGGACTTGCAGACCGCTGGGGGGCGGCAGGCCCAGAGTCACCACCGCCTCTTCCCCCTCCCCTTCCTCCTGTCTTCTCGCCCTGTTGTCCCTTTTGCTGCCCCCCCCCACGGCGGTTAGTGTTTTTGTTCCCACCCCCGCCTTGACCCTGACCGGGGCCTCTATCCTCACAAGGTTGATGAGCTTGATTCTGCTGATTCGCTTGTTGGTACTGGTACTGTTGTTGATAAGATGATGAGACAGGTCCGTGGGCCTCCGGAAAACCCCTCCAATTGCCCTCCATACCAGCAGTGTTTCTATCCGTACCCACGCTCTGCTGCTGAGGTTCAGTCTGCCTCCCCCGCCCTCCCCTGTCCTGATTTCCGTTTCCATCCCTGCCCTGCCTCCCACCACCCCTCCCCTCCCCGCCACCTTGTTTTTTACCTCCCTGGCCCCCCCCTTTCCGCCCCCCACCCCTTCCATCCTCCCTCTCCCTGCCTCCCCAACCTCTATCTCTCTCTTGTTCTCGGTCAAACCCATAGTCATTGGCAGGCAAACCAACACCAACCTGCCCTTGGCCGGGGCCCCTGCCCCCTCTCCCACCCCCACCATCAACAGGGCCGCCACCGGGCCGAGGCCCGGGCCCGGACCCGTTGTAATGGTCATAAGTAAAGAAATTCCCAAACGGGGGAACATCGTTAAAGCCTCTATCCCCCGAATCATCTGCAGGAGCAAACTGCATGGGTGGGGGATTCGGATTTCGGCGGTGATTCTTCCCGCCCCCCCCCCCCCCCCCTCCACTAGAAGAGGAAGCACCAGCACAAGGATTAAATCCCGCTGTGAACAACGATGCCATGCTTGCAGGAAGGGGCTTTTCATCCCACAGATCGCGATACTCTTGCTGCTGCTGTCGTGGCTGGGAACCTCCGCCTCCACCACGACCGCCCTTCCATTTCCTGTCTCGTTCCATTCTGAGAGCAGGGAGCTTAACGTTTCTTCCTTCCAGTCTTTCTTTTTTTCGGTTCTTTCTCTCTAGTTGTCAGGGACACCCCCTCTGTTCCTCCCCCTCCTTGGGTCCCTCTCGGTTCCTTTACACGGGCCTCTCTGTTCTCTGTGCTCTTCCTTCTTTTCTGTTTTCCCCCTCCTTTCCTCCTCTGCAGTTCCCCTGCTCTGCAAGAAGAAACGAGAACACTGACGCCTTCCCCCAGTCACTCAGTTCTTATCTTCTTTCCCTTTTTTTACCAGGCTTCTTCCTCCTCCAGCCTTTCTTCTTTCCTCCAAGAGAAACCGCTCTGGACTTGCCCCTTGACTCTACCAAGCCCTTCCACACACAGAGCTCAACAAAATATCTGAATCTAAAACAATTCAATGGAAAACGGCGGTCCGCTGTCGACCAACGACGACCTCTCGGTCGTGTAACAAAGAGAACTAACTAACTCTCTGTTCTCAAGGCACAGAAGGGCTCTTTCTCAACAATCGATGGTTTCTTTCCCCCTCTGCCAAAGAGTTTGCCCCAGCCTTCTTGAAGCTGAAGAATCCAATGAAGCCTACAGGACTTCTCTGCTCCGGCTGTCCTGTATCAGAGAAAAACTGTCTGTCTTGTATCAGAGCGACAGCCCGCCAACCAAGATTTCCTCCCGTCTCACTCACTCACTGCGAGACCCCGAAACCCTCTCCACCTCTCCCTCCACCTACTTGGAAGAAATTCAACGACAGTGGAAGAAGTTTCACAGGCGTGTGCAGGCAAATGCAGACGGAGCGGCAGTCAGCTGCCAATCTGTCTGTCAGGCGACTAAGGCGTCTCTGGACGTGTGAAAACACGCAAGCGGATCTAGCCTTCGAGCAGGACGAACAAGACTTCTGGTCACAAAGCCGACACTTGCAAGATCCCGTAGTCCTGCTTAGATCGAGCAGAGGACCAGAAAGCAAAAATGGAAGGACGAAGAAAAAGAACGACAAGAAAGAAAGAGAGACGGGAAGACCCACACGCCAATAGGATTCGAGGTTGGCGTGTATGCGCGAATACGGAAACTTCAACCAGATCAAAGGCTTGATCACACACAGACAATGATCGGACGAACGTTCGGACAACTGAGTGCCGCAATTGACTGTGAACTGCCAGCTTACTCGGAGTCAAGATCAAAGATGATCAAGTCCTGGGACCGTCGAATCTCGGGCCGCGCGAATGAAGGTCACCCCTGCATGTACGTCGCAATTTCATGCACCCCTGTCAACTCCCGGCCTCAAAAGCCGAATTCAGCATTGAAAGCCGATTCCAAAGCCGAATCCGTCCGAAATCGAAAAGGCGCACGTACGCGTGCACTTCCAACTCGATCAGGTGAGTCAGTCTGTCTGTCTGTCAGGTCTGTCAAGTTCTCGCAACGACATTGCATTCCGCTTCTTGTTGGAAGAGCATCAAACTTTCTTCAATTACAGACTCGAGGGCTCTGAGTTGTCCTGCTTGAACCTCTCTTTGCTCTTCGTAACGCACGAAAGAGACCAAAGGTTGTCCGTTGTTCAATTCTTGAAGAGTCGTTGTTTCCAGTCTGTCTTCACGATGGCCGACGACCAGACTCTCGACAAGTACAAGAAATTGAAGGTGCTCGGAAAGGGCTCCTTCGGGAAGGCTTACCTGGTCGAGAAAACAGAATGCAGTCAGCTGTGTGTCATCAAGCAAATGGAGACCACACAGATGTCCAAACAGGAGAAGGATGACGCCATCCGCGAATCCCAAGTGCTCAAACGGATGTGCCACCCGAACATCGTCAAGTTCCATGAGGTCTTCATGACCAAGCGTGGGCGTCTGTGCATTGTCATGGACTTTGCAGACGGTGGAGATCTGTATCAATTTTTGAAAAAACGAAACCACGAGCTTCTGCAAGAAGACAAAATTCTCAACATGTTTACTCAGATGGCACTGGCAGTCAAGCATGTGCATGACAACAAAGTCTTGCACCGTGACTTGAAGACTCAAAACATTTTCCTCACCAAAGACGGCACTGTTAAGTTGGGTGACTTCGGAATTGCCCGCGTTCTCGAGGCCACCAAGGACTTCGCAAAGACCATGGTGGGGACCCCCTACTACATCAGTCCCGAAATCATTGAGGAGAGACCGTATTCGTTCAAGTCTGACGTTTGGTCTCTCGGAGTTATCCTCTACGAGCTCACAGCTCTGAAGCACCCCTTCGACGCTCAGTCATTGCACGATCTGGCAGTGAAGATCCTGAAGGGAAAGTACGCAGACATCGACTCCAGATACACCAAAGAACTCGGGGATCTCATCCGAAAGTGCCTCACAGTTGATGACGCCAAGCGACCCACACTTCAGGACATCCTCAACCTCCCCATCCTGAAGCCATACGTAGATAAGGTCAGGGAGACATCGAATCGAGGGAAGTGGATGTGTCTGCTGTTTGGGGTCCCCCTCTTTCTTTGAGTTCTCCGAATCTGCTTCTTTCCGACCTCCTCTCCCCCTTTTTCGTCTGCATCCCCCTCCGCTGCTGCCACACCTTGCCTCGCTTGTCCAGGTTTTTCTTCTGGATTCCCTTTTCTTTTCTGTCTTGTTGTCTTCACTCAATTTTTGTTGTGGGCGGCTGTCTCGCTGCAGAACGGAATGAACTCATATACCACCACCCTGCGTTGATACACCACCACCCCAACACAGGGTGGTGGTCAGAGTGATACCAGTCGCAAGGTCACTTTGCTTCCTGCGTGATTGCTTTCCTGTTTGCAGAACATGGCAGAGGCCCCCTCATCACCAGTGAAGGTGCCCGCGGGAGGGTCCGGCGCTGGGGCTGCCGGGGGAAGCCTGGAGGATGATGATGACGATGCCGGCAGAGCGGCAGCAGCTGTGTCCAAAATCAAACTGGAGCAGGGAGGAGGACACAAGGTGAGTAAATGAGGGTTGGTGAAATCCTTGCTGGCCAGCCAGTATGGGAAGGTACATGGGCAATGTGAATGGGTTTGAGGGCCCAGAAGATATTACGTATGACTGTCTCTTGTGAATGGCTCCACAACTGTTGGGAAATGCCCTGGTACCGTGTGCTCCTTCCTACCTTCTCTGTCTTCGTGTCCAAATTCTGTTTCGCATTTTGTTGTTTCTGTCTCTGCTTCTGTTCCCCCTACTTCAAACTCTCTGCCCCCGCGAAGGAAGGCCTTTCTTTTTGTATCTGCCCGGAAGCCTTCCTGCCTGCCTTCGTGACTGCCTGTTTGGACCTTCAAACATCTAACCTTCAGCCGCAGTCCGCCCCCCATCCCTTATCTGTGCTCGTCTGTCCGTGTATGTGTGTGTGCGTGTGTCCGCACTGTTTTTCTCTTTCTGTTTGAATGTCTGTAGTCTATTTGTTTGTATATGCACCTTCGCGTGTGTTTCCATGAGGCCATGTCGAAGTGTGGGCCTCCTGTTTGCATCAAATTTTCCTCCTGCGTCCCTGTATCGCAATAGCTACTTTGTGAATCGTTCTTATCGTTGAATTTTTCTTCTGCTCTTTTGATGGAAATCTGCTGTCCTGATGGTATTCGTCCCTTCGCCTGCCGGCCCTCCCTGTGTGCGTGTCTTGTGAGGATGTCCGTTTCTATGGGCGCATTTGAGATACAGTCAGGCTACCGGGAG
Source organism: Chromera velia (assembly GCA_018398765.1). Taxonomy (NCBI): domain Eukaryota; family Chromeraceae; genus Chromera; species Chromera velia. The sequence goes on from JAHBMJ010003108.1 coordinate 12,345, forward strand.
CATTTTCTCCAACTGTCTGTTTATTTCCTCGTTTGCAGAACAACGCCGATGCCCTGAGAAAGCAGTTGAAGGAGAGGCTGACCGACGATGAATTCAAGAAGGCGTACGACATCGTGAAGAGCCTCGGGGGGGGAAAGCCGGGAGAGGACGAGGGGAACAATCCGGTGGTGGCAAAGTTCAAGGAGTTCATGGACGGAGAGAAGGCCTTGGAGGTCGCCAGGATGATGCAGCTCTTGGTCTTCCTCGAGGACTTGGGAGCGTTGAGAGGGGGGAAGTAAGTGAACGAACGGGGTGGGTGAAAAGGGAAGTAATGGGACAGCCTGGGTGAGAGATTTCAAAAGAGAAAGGGAGAGGGGGAAATAAAGGGTGATGCCGTCATCGCAGGACCAGTCAGTGAATGAGGAAGTTGGAGGAAGGAGGAAAGTCTGGGTCTTGATTTGGTTCGCAAAGGTCAGTTCATGCGTGAGAAGGAGAAGGAAAAAGAGCAGGCCAGCTTGGAGTTGGGAAGAAGAGGAATGAAGGGCTGCGTGAGTCATTCAGACACACCGATATCAGACCGACCTGTCAAAGTTGCCTGCCGGGTTGGTCTGTCATCTCATCTATTTGGTGCTTCGACAGACAAATTGACCGATGAATTGAATTGATCGATTACCGGTTTACGGCTTCCTTCCAGCACCTCAATCAAGGAGGGAAATGCGTAACGTATCTGCAAGCCATGTTTGTTGAATCTTTTCATCCATGTATGAATCGCATCCTTGAATGAGTCTCTGAGGGAGTGAGGGGAGTGGGAAAGGGAAAGAAACTTGTAGAAGGTGGGGGGATCGCGGCAGAGAAACACAGAACAGGAAGGGAATGAGAATGAAGGAAGAACAGACAATCGACACAGGAGGGGAAGAGCATGGCTGAGGGAGACGGCATCATAGATTCCTCTGAAGAGCTGATTTTCCTACCCAACCCGCTTCTTTTTCGCCCAAGCTTCATTTCCTGTTTTCGGCCCTTCTTACTCTTCAGGTCCTTTTCTTGTTCTTGGCTTACACGCATTATTGCTCCGGTGTGCATACTTGCAAGCGTTCAAGAAAGCCCGATCGTCTCTGTCTATTTCAGAAAACCACCTATCGAAAAATGAAGCAACAATTACTTCTCTGCACTGAACGTTGGCTTGGTTGGTCGGGTTCGAAGTGATGGCTCGACCTTGACCATGAGGGGGGGGGTGCATGAGAGTACGGGAACTACGAAAAGGGAAAAATTAAGGGAGTGTTGCAAGCGAAAAAAAGAGCGCGTGAGAAAGGACTTGAGGTGGGTGAAGCAAGCGAAAGGACTTATTTAAAGTCATCAAGTTTTCCTATTCTCCTGCTTTGACTTTTTTTTTCGATTCGGTTTGTGGTCTTACTGGACCCTCCCTCCGTCTTTCCTCTCTTCCGTTCTTCGATCCTTTCCTCTGTCTTGACCCGACAGAGAGAGATAGAAGGAGAGAAAGAGGGGGTGGGAGACGCGAAAGGTCGACACATGAGGACGGGTCGAGGAGAGAGAGAGAGAGAGAGAGAGAGAGCCTGCCTGACGAGACCAAAGTGTCCCGTCATCAACCCTGATTCATGGCATGCAGGCTTGTTTCTGTCCTTTTCAGAAAAAACAACGGGAGGAGTTTACATCACAGGCAGTCATGATAAAAGAAAGAAAGACGTGTAAGAAGAGAACTAAACAGTCAGCAAGATCGATCCGACCTTTCACACGTCCATCGCACTTCGCTTCTTTCATGGAATTCATTCACGCAATGAACATCTGAGTTTTTCATTCATTCACACACTCACTCGCTCCATCTCTTTCAATTCAGGGTGAAACAAGAAAGACCGGGGGCCTGCACTCTTCAAACGAGCGATAAGTTTTCCCCCGTCGTCATGTTTCACTTACATGAAGAAAGTCATTGCTTCTGCTGCTGCTGCTGCTACGCTGATATGGACCCAACCTGCATGACCTCACCTACATGCATGATGGTTCCTGGCAACTTCATGCATCTCTCTCTTAATCAAACAATAATTCTCTTTCTTCCTCTCCTCCTTTTACATCAAACACCGCATGCAGAACATTCCTGTCTTCACATCAATGACTTGATAGTCGATTCAAATTTAAAAGTAGATATAGACTAGGATATAGATGTATATATAAAAAATAGAAAAATACATCTATAAGCCGACATTGTCATAATTCTTTCTTTTTTGCATTATCATCACACACCATCACTATCGGTTTATTTTGGGGCTTCAAGTTCTAGCGTTTCGCATATAGCGGTTGACAGCAAATGTTATGGATCATGAATAAGAGAAACAATAAGTCCTTCGATAAGTAAGATCGACCTAATAGTAGTGACCATGTTTGATTTGATTATATTTGATTTGATTTGATTTGATTTGATTTGAGCTTCAACCTCAAATATTTGATATTTGAGGTAAGATTTGAGGTTAACCTCTTAGGGTTCCTCACTGAGTCACTGAATTACTATCACTCTGATCATTTTTCTCATGACAATAGTTATTAGAACATTTCTGATGTGTGTTTCAAAAATTTAAAAAAATGTATATAAAATTATAACTTATCAGTTCCGTAAAAAAAATATGCCTGTGTGGCAGTGTATATACACTAGTCACTGAGACTCACTCTTGTACTAATAGAGATTAAGAACGTAAAATTGATATATTTGAAATTGCATATGACTTTTTGTTGATACGATAAAGTTAGAGCACGTACCAAAATTGAGGTAACAATCACTCAGCTTTATGGCACTTCCTTTTCCTCTTCTTCATGATCACTTTCTTCAATGTGAATCGAATTGATCGGTGGTGGGAGCTGCTGAGAGCTTTTTCTCTGGCTTTTCGGTTTTCTAGGAGCGGGTGCTCTTGGGCTTCTATTCGGTTGTGGAGAGATGACAACGGGGTGAGACGGAGAACCACGCACACATTTGCTATTGCTGTTGGTGTTGGAACCGTCCTATTTCTGGGTAGCTAAGCATCCAGAGTTGGTAAGTTCGGCTACCCTCTGTACCGCACCAGGGCTGACAACAAGCCCCTTGTGTTGGAGGTGAATATAGAGAGGTCGGTAGCCTTCCTCACCCGGAGTGATGACTTTTTTGGGAGGGGGAAGTTTCCCCCTAACCTTGATTCTCTTCTTATGCGTCTCTGTATATGGTGCAACCACGGCTTCTGCTTCATCTTTGGTGGGGAAAAACGTTTGCACGTCAGGCTACTTCGTCCCCCCTGCCCCTTCCGACGACTTTTCCTGTCTTTCTTGGAGCAGTTACACATGTTTGTCAGACGTGATCGTCAAACCATACTGATTGATGAGGTGGGTTTGAAAAGAACTGGTTGCCGCTGCTGCATACTCACAGCCATAAATAGTTTCTCCTTCCCTCTCGGCTCCTTGTATTTTCACCTGACACTGAATCACATTTGCCCCCTTTTGCACGGACTATATTTTTTTTGCGTACCCGGCTCTAAAACCAAATGCCTCTTTCTTCCCGTTCGACCCTGTCGGATTGTATGACATGTCTTTACGGGGTGTAAAATGTTTGCAGACGCTCAAAAAGGGGGCCGTAAAAGATGTTCCAGCACCAGAAAAGTCAACACAGCTGTTCGGCAAAACGTTCAGCTGATCGGTTTACCTCTGTATGAAGTAAAAAGGGGTGAAACGTCAATTTCAGTGCAGCTCAAAACGTTTTTTTTTTTAGAGCAAACCATCAAGATTTAGGTTTTTTCATTTGAATCAGCATGCGTGACGGATCGGTACTTGCAAAAGTTTTTTCGGGACCTTCATATTTGAGGTTGAAAGTCATATTAATCAAATATTTGATCGTATTTGATAGGTCTTTAAACACTAGGTCCTCCCTGACTGGATATTTGATTTGAGCTTAAGCCCTACCTCAAATCAAATCAAATCAAATCAAATCAAATCAAACATGGTCACTATATAAGAACTGAAAAGATGTAAAAAATAATATTTTTCTTAGTATTTGAACAACAAACACAATCAAACAAGTAGTTATATCATGCTTATATGAATGAAAAATATGTTTTCATTATGTTTTGATGGTTTTTTATTCGTTTTTTGTACGTCACACCTGTAAAAATCATATTTTTAAACTAAAAAGTTTTGAATTTAGTAAGGAAGCGACCTCTAGACATAAAAAGATTATATAACCGATAGGTTAACCGAACTGAAACGCTCTTTGACGACCGATTCGGTTCGGTTCGGTTAATAACATATCCACAGTTTCTGAAGGAATAAGAAAAGAAGAAAAGGGGTGAAGTGATAGAATGACCGAAAAGAGTCAGCTAGGAGAGAAGGATCAGGGGGTTTACAGGAGTACCGGATGATGAAAAGGATCACAGGAGAACAAACGAGGGAAGGGGTATCGGAAGGATTCCTAGAATTGTTAAGATGATCCCATGCGAACCATTCGACGAAGGGGCACTCACTGTGCATAACTTCAACAGCATAAAGAAGGTCCCCCCTGGAGAGTGGAGATGTGTTAGTCTCCTACACATCAAAGGAACAGTTGAAGTCGGTGGAAGAGATGACAAGGAAGGGGGTGAGAATCATCCAGTCAATCCAACCTGCAGACAGATACGAAGGCTAGAGTGACCGATTTTATCCCACCTCATACGGGAGAAGCACAATTCCCTCCACAGTGTACTACCCTGAGTTCAAGGAAGTGTGGGATTCCGGGACGGGTGCCCCTCTCCTCGTGGATGCCTTCATCAAGTGGGCCTTCGACCCAGAGCATGGAACGTTTCCCATTTTCTCTCCGAGATATGACATGTATGAGGGGAATTGGGGGCGATTCAAAAAGAAAACAGAACGATCGTTGCAATCCTCCAGAGACCTCCTGTCGGTGTCTTTGTCAGGTCTGGGCAAACTTATGGATGCCTGCGATTATGACATGGACAAGGTTGACAAAGCACTGAAGAGGGCGGTCAGATTCGAGGGTCACTATGAAGAGGCGAGGAAAGAGAAAGAAGGGGAGATTCCTGAGGGTGAGCACAGAGAAGAGCAGAGAGAAGGAACACAGGCAGCGGCAGCAGCAGTAGCCACCAACAGCCAAAGCCTGAGGAGACAGAGGGACAGGGACCTAGAGCACAGAGTCAGGTCTCCATCCTTCGGTCGACCTGTTGATCAAGAAGTTGTCATTCAGGTTGACCAAGAGGCAGGCGACGAGACGCCCTCAAAGAGACAAAGAACAGGAGATAAAGAAGAGAAGCAGGAAAGGAGAGGACGAGGCAGACCATCTAGATCCAAGAATAAGACGAAGGAAGACCAGAGAGCAGAAGCAACTAAGAGACTGACTGACCCGCTGAGACCCAGCACCTCCGTCAGGTTGGTGTGCGGATTCAAAGAGCTTTTCAGCAGGCTCCCTAACAATACAGACAGTGAGAAGCGAAAGCTCAATGCGTCCGCCGACGCTCTGTTTGCCAAGATGATTGCATGGGCAGAGTAAGAAGGGCTCAGTACAGACGACGATGAGATGAACGGAAGGCTGATTGACTTCCTGAAGCGAAGGGGGATGAAGACGACCACCATTCCGATGGTGATCTCTAAGAAAGAGCCTAGGAAAGAGCTCCTTCAGATGGTTGCGTTCATCATTTCGTTTCCCCACAGTGAATGAGTTGATCAGAAAGACTGAGAACATGAAACTCCTCCCTTACACTCTTGATGTAGTATCAGACTTTTCTATCATGCAGAGAAAGGGGGCACAGAAAGCTGCAATGTAAAAATAATTGATGTAAATTGACTGACCTGATTATATGCACGAGTCCTCTGATTGCATGCACGAGTCGATTTAGCAGCGATGCACGCACTACGTACCGCCGTCTCGTTTGCCCCGAATGAGAGAAACCGCTTGATCTTCACTGGGCACAAGCAAGCAGGACGTGTCTCTCCCACGAGAACCCCTTCATAATTACTGTACTTGCCGGCATCATGAAAGCTACCCAGATCTAGTCTCTTAGAGCTATTTCCTATCTCTCATCGATTGATTGATAAACAAGTAAACCACAGTTCATGAGTGTCGATCGATCGTTTGCCAATGGCTGAAAAGCAGATCGACAGCCGGCTCTGGTTGATAAAACACAAAGAGTTGCGGCACACCCCTTACACTATGTCAGCAATGTATCAGGTTTGGTGTGCGGGCCCTCAAGGGAGAGTCTGAACTAGGCTCCCCATATATAAAAAAATAAATAAATATACTTGGGTCAAAACTTGAATTAGTTTTTTTATTTTTTTATTTTTATGTGTCAGCTGAGCTTTGAGCTTCGAACTTGAAGTGTGTTCTTCCAAAAAATAAATAATAAAAAAAGTATAAAAGTGATTTTGACCAATTAACTTTTTAATTTTTTTACGTATGGGGAGCCTAGGGTCTGAAATAATATCCCAGGCCCTGTTAGCGGTGGCAACACCTTAACATAGCGGGAAGGCTTAGTGCGAAACCAATTAATCAATCAATTATGCCTGCATAGTAGGTTATATATTAAACGATTTGAATTGATCTAATAGTATATATGATTTATCAAGGCGCATTACTAGGCCGGGGCGATAACAGGACCAGCAATGGCACCTAGAATGGCACGGCGATTTATAAACATTAATTAAGTTGGGCTGCAAATCGGCCTAGCATATAATGGTTATAAAATTTAATTTAATAGATCTGACTAGTAGATCGATTCTTATTCTAAACCGGCAAAATTATTGTTAAAGTTAGTTTTAATGCCGCTGTAGGACTGCTACCTAGTAGCATCTAGTAAGATCGATAAAATAAAATACTCGTATAGAAACCTACGGACAGGAAGAGTCTATCAAGATCTGTCTGTCGCTTTTCTACTATCATCGATCAGACTATCGTTCCTTCCCGTGATCAAAAATGAATCCTATGAGACTGGCACAGACTGAATGTAATACTGATACTATCGGAGCGCGTGCGTGGGCGGCGTGCCCATAAATACTGAGCTGCGCCCAACTTCTATCCACGGCGACACCCACAGTGGTCCTACATATTCCTCCCCCTTCAAAATCATGCGTCCATGCATACATACTTCTCAAACCTCTACCTCAACACTTCATTGCATTCCCTTGAATTCAAGTCCATTCTGATTCTTTGATTCCTCCAATAATGTAGGGGAGGTCGGACCTTTTAGATTTCTCAATCATCCAGTTACTTCGTCTTCATGATACCTCATGTCAGTCATGATTACTTAAGACATCCTCGTATTCTAGCTCATATTTCTATGCATTCCTGTTTTCTTCCCACCTGTGATGCCAAAGATGGCCTCCTCTCTGGAACGTCCACAGCAGGACTCCCTCCAGGCCCACTCACTACAGTGGTATGACAAAGCCATCGCCTCTATTAGTAGGTACCTCCATGGTCTCCCTCTCAACACCATACACCAGTGTTGTTGTCGACCACAATCTCTGGTGCATGCTGGGGAGGCCTCTTTCTAACTTTTACACAGTCATACCTCACGCTCTCCTTCTTCATGCCGTCTTGAGATCTCTCACGTAGGATAGCGCAGTCAAAGAGTCTGGGGCATAAACTCCGTGTCACCCACACCCAGGTTTTGCTTATTGTGGGCGGTAAAACGAGTATACAAATCACAGACACCGCCCAAGGGTAGCATAAATGATATTGGTTAAACCGCTGACCAGGAGTTTTGTAGGTACTCCCGATTTTGACCAACACCGGATTTCCCATGAGTAGATTTTCGAATGCGTACAACACTGGGCGGTTGACGTTCAGAAGATAGACGATGGCTCCTCCTGCAGGCATGATTTTATTTTGTTTCATACGTAAAATATGTAAAAAAAATGCATAGTGTTCCTTACTTAAAGAGGTGGGTGCTTTTTTTATCATATCTACTTCCTAAAAAAAATGAAACCTTCTAGTGTAAACCAACCAGGAATAGCATTATCTATATACCCCACAATAACGGTACGACAGTACCACTAAACCCTACAAAGCACTGGTAAACAGGTCTGCCTAACTGTTTTTGAACCAAACTTATCACTAACACCACTGCTACCACTACTGACTCACCAAGAAGTACTCAGGGATTTAGATAAGTTCGTATACCAACTTTGAAGGCAAGCATACATAAGACGTTTCTATATCCAGGCTGATACAAAAACAGGGTATGCCTGCCAGATGCGTGGGAGAAGGTACCGTGTATTAGAATTTTCACTGTTCTGCTCTAGGTTCTAATAGTTCCACTCTTAGACTGACCAGATTATAGCTGCATACAGAACTCTCTTGACCCATTGCTTCTGAAGTCTTTCAATACATCTTCTACGTCCTGCAAAAAAATAGTAACCATAATATGAAAACATATACCAATAATGAAAGAGGTCACATACAATAGATATGGGAAATAAAAATTATGATGAAGGTTTGTGATATACATATAAGATACATAAACTCTGCTGGAGCCTGAAGGGTCTAGTGGATATGGATATACATATTAAAGCGGTGACAAAAAAGCAATAAAAATGGTGTTCAAAGAGTGAGATGAGCAGATTAAACAAGGCTAGAAAGGTGACAAAGACCATCCACAGGAATTTGAACTCTAAGTCTTTCGAAAACAGGAGCAATTTTATATTAATGTTGGTGGGGCTCATGGAGATTTAAAAAAGACTCCACCATAGAACTTTAGTAGAAATCAAACAAGAAGACAAGTAGACTGTGTTTAGAGGTGTTACATAAACTCAGAGTTCAAACTTGCAAAAAAAGAAAGATAGACTCATATAGACTCTGCAGGAGGTGGTACGGAAACTCAGAAGAGAGGGAGGTTTAGCTTCAAAATGATTGAAAATACAGCCTCCTGCATGCACGGAGAATATATACAGACTATAGATAGGCAAGTTAGAAGGAACAGACTGAGTGACTGACTGAAGGACTGATAAGCTAACGGATTGACTGACTGTTGATTTGGAGGCGTTCGCCTCTCTGCCCTCCTTCTTTTACTGTCAACTCCACTCATAAACCCTTCACCACTACAGAATCTGACTGCGTCTTCTTCTTTTATACTGTCTCAGACTGCCGCCCGCCTTTTGTACTTCTGCATGTGTCTCTACTCTTTGAGAACCCCGGTTGGCTGTGTGCTGTCCATTCCACCCATATGATTCACAGACACATCTTACCAAAAGAACACCAAAGCGCCAGCTGCAGCCTTCTTACCCATCCTATATGTAAAGGGCTACTTCTACCTGAAAGAGAATCTGCTTAACGACCATACTAGTAGGAGCTAGCTGGAGGAGCATCAATTGTTGGAGGACGATCTTGTATACATACCTAGCTCTCTTCTTATTTTCAACCATACTTAGACCAGGTACGCATACACAGACACACAGAAAAGAGTGCATATATGCAATGCCATTTTGTTGTACGTATATACCAAGACGTACAACAGAGTATATACGTACAACAGAGGGCAGCTTAGCTCATCGATGCAAGGTCTCAATCCAGTACTCCACTCTCTTATCATCGTGATGATCTACTCTTGTGCAGACCTTATTGATGTAGTGGTTCATGTTTGTGAAGGGGTTGTACATGGGCTTGGAGTAAGGAAGAAGACACTTCCGTATCTCTTAAATATAGTCAAGCATCGCAAAAGCCTCCCTGCAAACATTGCATATTGGATACGCTTCATGCAGAGACTTTTCAAAAACTCCAAACGGATAAAGCACATCCCCCGTAAGCCACTGTCTAACTTGTAATTAAACAAGGCATATAGTCCTGTCTGAAGGGAGAGTGTACAGCCTTTCTTGAATCTGTTTTGACGTACCGGATCTCTTCCTTTCCAAACACTCCCAGGGTGTACGTAGTGTAGCGAGGGTTTCCTGCTGTATGTATGCTAGCAGCAATCATTATGAGCTTTGCTGGCTTCCACTCATGGAATCGTGTTACCTCCTGCAAGTTGTAATCATCGCACAAGGTTAGCCACGCAGGCTCCAGGTCAGAATCAGACTCTTGGGACTCCATCAGAACCTTGGCGAACTTTCACGAAACAAGCACTGTAAATATGTTCCGTAGTATAAAGGAGAGCAGATACTCCCAGACATCCTCTATTGTGACCCCTTCTACCTACTTACAACACTGCACTAGACTGTTGTTTGGAAGTGTCAACGACCAGAACAGCATAACAGAGATGCTAGAAGATCACACCCTTATGACAAAGACATTGTTGTTTCTGATTGGTAGTAGATCAAATGAGAGAAACGTCTTCATTGAGACTATGTTTGAGGAGATATTCCGAGTCTGTAGGTAGTGACCATGTTTGATTTGATTATATTTGATTTGATTTAATTTGATTTGATTTGATTTGATTTGAGCTTCAACCTCAAATATTTGATATTTGAGGTAAGATTTGAGGTTAACCTCTTAGGGTTCCTCACTGAGTCACTGACTTACTGTTACTCTAATCATTTTTCTCATAACAATAGTTATCAGAACATTTCTGATGTGTGTTTCAAAAATTTAAAAAAATATATATAAAATTATAACTTATCAGTTCCGTAAAAAAAATATATCTGTGTGGCAGTGTATATATACTAGTCACTGAGACTCACTCTAGTACTAATAGAGATTAAGAACGTAAAATTGATAGATTTGAAATTGCATATAACTTTTTGTTGATACGATAAAGTTAGAGCACATACCAAAATTGAGGTGACAATCACTCAGCTTTATAGCACTTCCTTTTCTTCTTCTTCATGATCACTTTCTTCAATATGAATTGAATCGATCGGTGGTGGGAGCTGCTGAGAGTTTTTTCTCTGGCTTTTCGGCTTTTCAGGAGTGGGTGCTCCTAGGCTTCTATTCAGTTGCGGAGAGATGACAACGGGATGAGACGGAGAACCGCGCACACGTTTGCTATTGCTGTTGATGTTGGAACCGTCCTGTTTCTGGGCAGCTAAGTATCCAGAGTTGGTAAGTTCGGCTACCCTCTGTGCCGCGCCAGGGCTGATAACAAGCCCCTTGTGTTGGAGGTGAATATATAGAGGTCGGTAGCCTTCCTTACCCGGAGTGATAACTTTCTCAGGACCCGGCTCTAAAAACAAATGCCTCGTTCTTCCCGTTCAACCCTGTTAGATTGTGTGACATGTCTTTACGGGGTGTAAAATGTTTGCAGACGCTCAAAAAGGGGGCCGTAAAAGATGTTCCAGCACCAGAAAAGTCAACACAGCTGTTTGGGAAAACGTTCAGCTGATCGGTTTACCTCTGCATGAAGTAAAAAGGGGTGAAACATCAATTTCAGTGCAGCTCAAAACGTTTTTTTTTGAGAGCAAACCATCAAGATTTAGATTTTTTCATTTGAATCAGCATGCGTGATGGATCGGTACTTGCAAAAGTTTTTTTGGGACCTTCATATTTGAGGTTGAAAGTCATATTAATCAAATATTTGATAGTATTTGATAGGTCTTTAAACACTAGGTCCTCCCTGACTGGATATTTGATTTGAGCTTAAGCCCTACCTCAAATCAAATCAAATCAAATCAAATCAAATCAAACATGGTCACTATCTGTAGGAAAGTGAGAGTGCGAACTTATAAAGCTCTACAGTGTGAATTGAAGCATCAATCGCGTTCATGCACGTATATTAATATAAGCCCGTTCCTTTGATTTAGAACCAGTCAACTCTGTATGGGAATCGCGTATCATGGAATTTATTTTAATTAATTTAATCTTAATGGCCTCACACTGCCAAACCCCTTCGGTCCCCATCGGGCCCGCAAAACGCGTCCCGCCCAATAGTAACAGTCCATGAGCGCCTTCTCTATTGAATTTTTTTTTTTTTCACACTTGAAAAAATAAAAAAAAAATCGTCGACAGGAAGACAAAATGAAAAAAAAGATCAATAAGACAAAATACTCGTACAGAAATCTACGGACAGGAAGAGTCTGTCAAGTCTGTCTGTCGTCTTTCTACTGTTATCGATCAGACTATCGTTCCTTCCCGCGATCAAACATAAATCCTGTGAGACTGGCATAGACTGAATACAACACTGATACTATCGGAGCGCACACGCGGGCGGCGTGCCCATAAATACTGAGCCGCACCCAACTTCTATCTACGGCGACACCCACAGTGGTCCTACAGCCGCTACTTCTAGCGCTATCTAAGTATATAAGGGGGTATAACGGTACTATAACCGTATAAGTCTCCGTATAAGCCTATAGATATAAGCGGGGAAGTTTTAGGAAAAGTTTTGATTATTTGCCCCAGATTGCCTGTTTGTGTATAGCAGTTGGTTTTAATGGTTTCTTTCCGGCTGCCACTCGCAGCCGGCTATTGGCAGTGACAGCCGACCTGTAAGTCAAACAAAGGTTAGACTGCTGAGCTGAAAGGCCTGTAAATAGCTGTAATAGCGAATGACAGGTGAGGAATGTGGTGGCATGAAAACGAGGGAAGAAGAAAGCACAAATGGACAAAGACCCCGTTGACTTGACCACATTAATTTCGATCGATCGAGCTACATGACGGTACGTGAATCGACCCTGACATACTGTCCATCGGTTTCATTGTTGTTTGCTCTTTCTCCCCCTCTTCGATTAGCGGATCGGTCCCTTGCATGATTGGAGAGAGAAAATCAGCGCCCGACATGCACCCTGCCTGCCTCCATGAGGCAAATCCGAGGACCTCGATTCATTGTCGTGTGCCTGGCTGTCCAAATTACCATCTAGGCCTCCCTGCGTGGCCACGTCTCCTCAATTCAATTTCCATCCCTAAATACCCCCTCACCCACCCACCCACCCACCCAGAAAGAAGGGACCCGACCCCATACCGCCGCCCTCATACAACAAGTAGAAACAACGAGACGCTTCATCACAGTTCCTCTTAATTTTCTTCTTCTGTAGTTCTGCAGGGTCTATCTTTCATTTTCTTTCTTCCTTCCCCACGGCGCCTGCCAAACAACAACGTCCGCACCCTCGATCGTCCCAACGCCCTCTCATCAATTGTTTCTGTAAATACTGCCCTCGGCTTGCAAACGTGCCCTTGGAAGGAACAAAGATAAAGAGAGAGAGACAAAGAGTACTAAGGAACGTCGATTGCTACAGAAACAAACAGGCAATTAAGGACAGGCGAACACACTGCCTGATTGGTGTGCGTCAGCCCTTTGCCTGCGCACTCTCACTCTCTCTCGAAGTACTTAATGCACTTCAACTCAATTCAAAACAGCCGGGAGGGAGGGAGATTGCCTCCCTCCACAAACAGATACAGACACACAGATAGACAGACAGATACGCGCCCCCATGAGGATCGGGCAAAACAGGCAGGAAGGCAGGCGGTCAATAAGGAAAGTAGTGTAGTCTAGTGTAGCAGCAGAGAGGTTGCAAAATCGAAGCAAGGGAGAAAAAGGAGGGTGAGGAGAGGAGCACAATGCCGGTTGATTGACTGGTTGCATCTGCTGCCCATACAAAACCTGTCCTGCCACTTGCACCATTTCATTTTCACACATTGAAGCACAGGCACCCACGAAAAAGTCGGCAAACAAAATACAAGTACACGCCCCGGTTGGTCCATGCCGGGTGTACAGACGATGCGAAAACGCACAGACAGAAAAAAAACAAAAGGATCAATCAGTTTTTAAGTTGGGGGGGGAGATGAAACGATTGAGCGAAGGACAGACACACACACGTTGGCGAAGAGCCCTCCTCCTTCACCCCCAGTCCGACCTGAAAAAGAATCTCTATCTGTCGAGAAGCCACGCTCAAAAGGGCCCATACAGGCAGGATCAGTCACAGAGCCACAGATCAACGTGAAAAGGCAGGGGGGGGAAGAAAACAAGCTGTCGACATGCAGGTGTGAACCTCGGTCGACAGACGATCCGCCTCCCTTCTTCTCTTTCCGCCCCCCCTTATCCCTTCCACTCGCACTCATGCCTGCTCACTCAAACATGATTTTGTGTTCCCTCTCTTGTGACGGTGAGCCGTCAGACTGTGGCGACCCAGCTTCCCTCCTTCCCTTCTCTTCCCGCCTCTCCTTCTCGCTCTTCCCCCCTTGCCCCCGTTTCCCTGAAGACGAAAGAGAGGACCGTGTCTCCTCCCCTCCTTGTCTTCCCCCCCTGACTCGTACCCCTCTGCTGCCACTCCCCTCCTCCTCCTCTCCCTCTTCGTCAAGTGTGGATGCCTCAGACCCTTCCCCAACCTCCTCTTCCTCTGCGAAGCTGGTGAGCTCCGGCAGTGCCTTCGGCTCGCTTCGACGGAGAGAATACGGACCTCTCCCGGCCCGTAAGACCGGATGATGCCTCACATGCAGGGAGGCATCCTCGGAAGTCTGAATGTCCCCATCGGGACCGAATTGAGGCGCCTCCACCTCATTCTTGGTCTTTGGGTTGAAGGCCCAGTGCAGGACCCAGATCAGAAGGGCAATCACAACAAGACCGAGGACAATACCTATCCAGAAACGGTAATTCTTCCACCAGTAATGATTCTTCAGTTCTTGTGCATTCCGGTTAAACTGCACTGCCGACTCCTGCATTCTCTTCGTCTTCGATTCAAGTTCTGCGACATCCTGACAATTCTGATACGCTCTCTTGATGTTGTCCTGCATCACGCTCTTGGTGGCGTTTGCCTTTGCTTGTGCAGAGGCGATTTTGTCAAATTGACTGGGGTCTTCGTAGGCGTTCAGCATCTGTTCGAAGTGGCGTCGGAGGGGCCGACTGAGAGAGTTCTGTTTGAGGGACGCAAGGTCTTGCCCCTGCTGGTACTGTGCGATGTCGTGGACTAGCTGCTGAAGCAGGTGGAAGGCCCACCGCTCAGGATATTCCATGGTTGACGTAATGAGGGTGTAGAGACATACGCCCTTGGGGTCAAGAAAACAGCACACAGCCCCCGAATTCCATGCCAACTTCTGCCTCTGTCCGGGCTGCATTTTCAGCTTGGCAGCGCCGAGAAGGCGTCCGAAAACCTCCTCGGTTTGCTGTTTCTCAGCGGCATCAAGAACCTCACTGTAGGTAGCAAGGATGACGCTGTCAGTCACTCGGCCCAACCCGACGAAAAGCAAATTTCGGGAGGGGACAACGTCTGTACCTGCCATCTTCCCTCGTCAAGAAGTCGGATGAAGGACAGACAGACAGAAAGGACAACTGCGCGCTTTTCTTCTCCTTTTATTCAAGAAATCCACGCCGAACACCGAAAGAATGGGGCTGTCTTTGTCAGCACCCACGAAACTTATTTCCTCCTTTGTCTGTGGTCACTGTCCTCTCCAACTGGTAATAATCAAAGAAAGGTCATGCCCTTTCCTCTTTCTTTTTTGTATTACAGCATCTCTGGTGGCAGCTCAGCAGAGCTGGAAGCGCAAAATCGGAAATGATTTCGGATATTTTGGTTTTTTCTGAAATTTTCATGGTGGAAGCTCGGGTTTATCGTGAAAAAACTCAAATTTAATGGGAAAAAATGATCAGGGGGTGGAGTGTGACAGTGTCGAACATTTAATCTAGTTTGTGCCCCCGTAAAGAACATGCAGCCATGCACATTCTGGTCCCGGAAAGAGATTTGCGGCAACAGGCCGCCGTCTCTCAGATGAAAAGAGCCCTATATGCTGCCAGCCGACTCAGTGCTTGGAATCGAAACGTATCGAAACAGGAACTTGAAAACTTCTCACACTGCCTGCCAACCTAACTGACTCTGTCGTACACTCAGAAAAGTGTGTGGATGACCCGCTTTTCGTCTAACCCCTTTCCAAAAATCTGCTTGTCAATTTTCCACTCGCTGCCTTGAGGCAAATCCCCGTCTCCCGCTTCCCAGCTATAGGGCCGCCCAGCCAGGAACGAAAAGCGCCAAAGCGGGACGGGAGCCTCTGCCTTGCGATCCTTCTTCCTGTTTCCCCTCATATTCCTTCTGTGTCTCGGAAGAATTACGCCGCTTGTGGATGATGAGCCGTCAGCGCGGTACTTATTCGCCTAACAAGAAATCTCCTCTCATAATGCATGCCCTTGTGTCGTTTTGGACGTGCCGCTTGAATGCTGTTCTTGCAGGTAACGGGTTTCAAGTACAATTTGTCGGGCACACTCTGAAAGGTCGGTTTTGGGTCCACAGAGAAGCTGTCGTCTTTTCTTCCGTCGCGCTGCTCAATTTCTGTTCCCTCTGTTCTCACTTTCTTCTTTCGAACTGTCTGAACTGCCGCTGCGCAGTTTTCTGAACTGCTGACGGTGTGTTGCTGATATGTTCCCCTTCTTCCCTGTATGAACTCTCTATGGCCTGATGTGATCTGATCAGATGGGCACGTCGAGTATCAGATCGAGGTCACGGATCCGGATGGGGACTCGTGGCTTATCCAAAGAAGATACAGAGAAATCAGGGAACTGCACGACATCATGAAACTGAAACACCCACAGAGCCTGCAATCGGTGGGTGACGCACGCATGCTTTGTGCCAACCTCTTCGGGTTTCTGACAGGCTTCTTTCGCTTCAGGCATTCTCGTCACTTTGCATACTTTTTTCCGTTTTCGTCTCAACAGCTTCACTATTTTGTTCTCCCTTCGTCAATTGTGTTTTGTCTCCGCTGCTGTTCTCTGCTTCCTCCTCCTCCACCTTCCCAGCCCTTTCTCCATCGTTCCGGTCCTCATTCAGCTCCTCGCTCTATGTTTGCGCTTTTTGGAGCGGCTGAGCCGCCATAGATGAAGTCTTTTTCTTTTTTTTTTTGGTTCGTGAAAAAACAGAAACGCCGCCCCGAAAAAGGCGGAAGAGGAAATTGAAATGTTTTCGCTAAACTTGCCTTCTCTCACTGTTCCTTGGTTCCGTCGTCTTGTTCCGTCAATTTGCTTGACCCGAAGAACATGCTCCCTCCCGCCAGACGTCGCTTTGTTTGTTTGTTTGTCTACTCTTTCGTATCCATATCCCCTTTGCCTCACACTCACGGACGCACTTACTGGTTGTTGCAGTTCCCTGCCAAGCGTCTATTTGGCAACACGGACCCAATCTTCATCCAACAGAGACAGACGCAGCTGCAGCACTATTTGTCGATGGTCATTTCCCTCGAGCCCTCTTGCGAGCACAGGAGCCTGAGGAACTTTCTGGAAATCAGACACAAAGCATGTCCGTCAGTGATTGGAAACGAAAGAGAAGCACAAAAAGCTCTGCAGTCAAGATCAGTCAGAGAGCATGGGAGTGAAAGAAGCAGGCAAGAAATTAGATAGACAGGAAGCCATGAGCTGTCTTTTTCTTTGTCGTTGTCTGGTCGGATTCGGAGAGGAATTTCGATCGAACACGGGAGGGTAACGGTTAAGGGGAAAGTGCGTTTGTTTGGCGTGGGGGGGGTTGGAACAGGGGAATCTTCTTCCTGTCGGAAATTTTGGAGCTGTGTTGCTGAGAGCACAAGGCTTTTCAGTCCGGTTCTTCCTCTTCTCCTTCCATCTCTCTGCATGACCGCCTCCGGTCTCTTTGCGTGTGTGCGTGCAGCCGAACCCCAAACCCTCCAGCCGTCTTCGGAGAATTTCATCCTCACCGTCAACGACATGCTCATCGACCTCTCCCAGTCCCCTCAGCCTCTGGACCTTCAGGACGTTCTGCAGAGACAGGAGAAGTACGCATCCGTCGTGGCTGACGTGGCTGCCCACCCGCTGGACCCTCTGCTTCTCAATCAGGCAACGCAAGCCCGGATGCCTCAGAGGCCTCTCAAGTGGGGACCTGAAGGAAGGGTCAGTCGGTCAGTGGGGGCGTCTGTCGGCAGATAGGCGGGCACGTGGGTGGGTAGAAAAATCGGTATTCGGAGAGGAGGTTTGAACAGAGATCTGGATTGACGTTCGTCCAACACTGTCTGTCAATGGAGCTGCAGCGGCAGAGGCATGCATGGGAGACTGTGAGTAAAGCGACATAAGCGTCGGAGTGGCAGAACGAGAGACAGAGAAAAAGAAGGAGACAAAAGGCTGTGACCAGGTGTTCGGCTTCACATGGTTGTCTTAAGAGTGGCAGAGAGGGCTGCCTCTCTCTCACGCACAGAGAGAGAGACAGCTTGTTGTTTGTTTTCTCGCTTGCTTCAGAAATGAAGGTTCCGTCTCCCTCTCGCTTAGTCGCTCTTTCCCTCTTCTCTCTCTCTTTTCTTTCTTCTGTTCGCGTCCCGTGGCGCTCCTCCTCCTGCCCTTTGCATGGGAGAAAAAGGTTCCTTCAATCTCTTTTTTTTTTCTCTTGTCTGTTTCGTTGCGCTCTGCAGAAAGGGCGGATGTGACTTCGATCTCTTTTTTCTTGTCCTCGTGTGTCGTTCTTTTTTGTCGCATGTCTGAGCTTGACCACCCCTCTGCATAACGTTATCCTCTCCTTCCTGTCTGCAGAGGGAAGTCTGGGCAAATAAGTGTGAGGTGAAACCGCTTGGTGAGGCGCTCTCTTTCTTGTCTTTCATTCCCCTTTCGATCTTGAGCATCACTAGATTCTCTTTGCTTTCTTCCACACTTCTTTCTTCTCTGTCCGAGTCGTGGCCGTCTTCTTTTTTCTCTCTTTGTTCAAGAGGCCCTCGACGAGGATGAATGACTGCGCAAGTGCTGGTTCTTTTTTGCAGCTTGTCGGCCTATTTTTTCGTGTGAGGGCTCTTCTGATTCATTTGAGAACAAAGGGGTGGTGACTGGGATGCCGAAACGGAAAGGAGAGGAAAGGAAAGGAGGATCGGCTGTCTCCTTCGGTGTTGTTTCAAGAAGAACAGGGAGAAAAGAAAAGAGATGAAAATGTCTTGAAGTAATTGCCTTGCTGCATGTTTTCTTTCTTTCTTTCTTTCTTTCTTTTCTTTCTTTCTTTCTTTCGTTCGTTCTTTCGTTCTGTTCTTTTGTTCTTTCGTTCTTTCTTTCTTTGTTTCGTTCTTTGTTTCGTTCTTTCTTTCGTTTTTTCTTTCTTTCTTCCTTTCTTCCTTTCTTTTCTTTCTTTCTTTCTTCCTTCCTTCCTTTCTTCCTTTCTTTTCTTTCTCTGTGCAGAAGCCGAAGAGGATGCTGCGATGGGTGCTGTGTTGGATGAGTTGTCGGGGTTGCTTGATACAGAGAGATCTCTGGAGGTTTGTTTGTGAGTGGGTTGGATAGTTATGGAGGGATGTTGAATGGCGGAGGGGAGACATTGAGTTGGTTGTCTTTGCCCCTTTTCTTGGTAGACAGGCGGGGGAGGAGGTGATCCCGTGGAATGGCCACAGGCTGGTTTGTCTGAATCATGTCAACTCTCCCAACTCTGAATAGCGTGCCCGGACTTCTCCACGTCTGCGGTCTCTTGGCCTCTCCCTCCCTCCCTCTCCCTCTCTCTCTCTCTCTCTCTCTCTCTCGTGTGTGTGTGTGTGTGTGTGTCCCTTTCTATCAATCGGGCAACCGATTGAGTAGAGGAACGCATGAGTGGAGTTTTTTGGAGTCCATCTTTTTGTTCTCTCTTCCTGTCTGTGTGTGCCTGTTTTATCCTCGTCTTTCAGCTTGTCGTTTGTCCTTCCCTGCCCTTTCCTCTCACTCTGCAGGGCGTTGACGCCTTAATTCTCCCCTTTCCAGAAATTCTCTTGCAAGAGGGACAGGCGTCGGCCGCTGCAGCGGAGTGATGACGCAGTTCACTGATCGACAGTGACTCGACCCCCCCCCCCCCNCCCCCCCCGAATCGACACGTGTATGCATCATGTGCGGTATTAATTAAGACTACTAGCAAGACTACGTTCAGTCTAGGCTGTTTTTGGCGGGCTTTTACAAAAACAAAAAAAGCTTCTGATCTATACTACTGCATGTTATGCTGGAATATTATCTTAAGCTAGATCTTAGGTGTGATAGTTTTAGTCCCTACTGTTATATATTTTTTAAAAGTGTATTTCATTTTATCATAAGTTTTGGTACTGGTGTATCCTGGTACAAAATCGGGATAAATTCCTTGGGAATTTAGTGAAATTTACCTCTAGAATTTAGTTGAATTTCAGAAATTCTAATTATAGTGTTTACCTTGAATAAGTGATAGGTTATTTAGTGGTGATTTTGAATTTTATCATCATCATTCACCATCGCTATCGGCCCATAAATGAGCGTCTAACGTTCGGCTGGTTCAATACGCAGCTAGACATACTGCTGAGGCAGTCTTCTCCCACAAAGGAAGATAACACAGGCAAGAACGGCTTTTCCATGACGGCCACTCACTGAATTCCTACGGCAAGACAGAGTGGTCTTATATCCTCATACAGAACGCATGGCCTTGTCCTCTTTCTACTGAAATCTAGCTCAATCAGAAGAAAAAAGAGTCAGAGAACCTTCATTCTGATAGGCTAGGTTAGATTACGCCCTTTCACCTTCATGTCTCGCCCCAAAGCTCCTTCTAGCCTACTTGTTTTGACTAGTGTTTTGAGGCAGACGGTGGTAGAATGACAGAGACGGCTGAAGAGATGGGCAAAAATGGTAGCCTGGTTTAGCTTTGTCTCCATTCCGTGAATCACTTCCTGAAAAAGGAAAAAACCTCATCCGTCTGACCTAGTGACCCTGTTGTCAGTGTTTCGCACTCAGCACACGTGCGCGTCAACTGCTTGTGCTATCCAACTGCAGCCTGCAGGTCAGTGAGGAACCCTTAAGAACTGGCGTCTGTTCCCCGGGCAGGTTTGCGGAACTACCAAAAACTCCTTTCCGTCTCCTTTTCCATCTTTCTCCATCTTCCTCCTCAAATGTAAGTGCTTCCTTCCTTCTGGCCAAAAGGTTTCAGAACGGCATCATGTAAAAGTGAGACTTGCTTCCCCATTGAACGACGGATGCCAATTGTGAAGCTAAACTGGTTGTTCTACGAGTAAGGAGGCAAACTGTCCTAGCAAACTGTCTCTCATGATTGCTCTTAGGCCGTCTCCTTAGGGATTAACGGGAGTCGATGCAAAGCTGAGTTGATCTGGGGGCTATGTAAAAATTTATTTGCGTGCCAATGGCATGTAAACGGGCTCTAGGGAGAGGGGGGGTGGGGAGGGGGGGTCTTTACATGCTATCGAGCCTTTTTTGGGCATTCATCTCAGTGGGGTCTGGTGGACAAGCTGTAAGTACTCAATCTTGATCCCTATGGTTGCCACATAAAAGCCACCAAATGGTTTCTCCAGATAATATCATCTGGTTCTGAAGCACCAGAGGTTCAACATTTTGAAAAATTGTCTGACATTTTCATTCCCCCTCTATGATTCCCTCATCTCCCCCCTGACAAGTCTCCTCTGATGCCCTGCAGTGCTCTGAATGCTTCAGTCGAAGAATTTTGATACAGGCGCCCTTGTTTGCTGTTCGTCTTGTGAGGGGAAGTGGATCTCTGGGGAATCTGCGGTCTTGGCTTTCGTTTTTCATACTGAGTCTTGGTCTAACTCTCTTCGGAATCTTCTTTTGGTAGGGTCATGCTCATGGACATCTTGTCACTTATTAACTTAATTACAGAGCAGCACGTACCCTTCATAAACTTAAGAGGCCATACCATGGTGCCTCGACTTCTGCCCACTCCGGGTACTATATTTGTTATGGGAAGAGGGGGAGGTGGTGGCGGCTTGATTATCTGGGTTCACCCCGAATTGAAGGAGGACTGGGCAACCAGGATGTCCTCGGGGGAATGTTTGATGGAAATAACAAGCCAATCGAGGACTACACGTCCTCCCTTCTCATGTATCATAGGAAAGATAATCCAATGCCTGCGTACTTTACCGTTTGATCATTAAATTACATTGAACAAACCTGTTGTAGATGTGTATCGATCGCATAATTTTTGTATAATGATTCAAATTTGGGGTTTTAACAAGTTTTTGACAAGTTTTTTACTTAAGTTTTAGTGGTTGTTAAACATGATTTTAGACTCTAAACGGTAAAAAAGTTAATGTCAAATTTTTTTTTTAAAGAAAAACATTTGTGTGCCGAAGCGAGAAGGTCTGGGGGGGGGGG
>JAHBMJ010003108.1:34524-57024 GCA_018398765.1 Chromera velia
GGGGGGGGGGGGGGGTCTTGCGTGCTATTAGCATTCAAATAAATTTTTATATGGCCCCCTATCCCCTGTGGCTTTGAATTTTATCATAATTAAAACTCAGATAAATCTTTTTTCGTTGAGTGGGTTGTCTTTAAACTTCTATGACCTAGTCTATGACATAATAAATTGGAGAGCTGACATTGTAGATCGGAAAGACGTTCGGTGACAAACTGTTCAATAGCTGTATCGAAAAGATCTAGGAAAAGATGAAGTGATCTAACATGAGACAATAGTGCTAGAAAAAGGTTCAAAGTTCAAGGTTCAAGGTTCACTTCGAAGTAATGAACCTGAATCAGGTTCAAAAACAGGTTCAAAAACAGGTTCACTTTTAATTAATAGAAACCTCATTTTTTTATATTATCTTATGTTTTTAAATTAGGCTTTAATGCATTTTTAGAACGTTTTATTATAGAATCTATGCCTTAGTAGTGTTTTTAAATAGTTTAAATCAATATTTACGCTCACATTAGGTGCTACTCTCAAGTTATTCACTGTTTATACTCGAAAATTAGTAATTAAAAAAGCCTGAAAAAATTGGAAAATGCCATAATTAAATTTATATGATTGTATCAATTATGACAATTACACTGTCGTGCAGAATGCTGTCAAACAAACTCTATACTTCCTCATTCCTTCAGTGGAGACTGTCCGTTTTGATGCGGGGCTTTGCAAATGGAAAACTTGGTAAGTCACGTATACTTCTTTACTTCTGTAACCGTCAGCATGAGTTTTCATGCTGATATATGATGCTGACATATGCTGACATGCGTCTGTCCGACACAATAGATTGAACCGGCTGGGGACAGTTGCTGTGCGCGCGGCTCTGGCTCCTTATTTCACCTATATCGGCTATGGGCGGCGCGTGTCTGGCCGGCCTTGTGCCAGTGGCCGCGCGTCTGGCCTCCAAAACAGGTTTAAAACAGGTTCAACAGGTTTAACAGGTTCAAAACAGGTTTAACAGGTTCATTTTTTCATATTTGAACCTTTTCTCAATGAACCTTTTCCCAGCCCAAGACAACAATGGAGATTGACTTGAAAAGCAGAGAGTTGCATTGCGATAAGCCTTGGAACAATTGGTAGCACCTTAAATTCTGTGAACCTTAAATTTCTACTACGTTGGCAGCGTTGCGTGAGCTTTTCATATAGAAATTAATTAATATAAATTTACTTAAATTCATTTTATAGTGAATTTAAAAGTTAAATTAAAACCAAATTCATTGGTGAATTTATACTCAAAATTCATATATAAATTCACCTAAATTCATCTAAATTCATGGCTTAAATTCATGTAAATTGATCTATCTAAATTCACTTATAAATTTATTTGTAAATCTAGTTGTAAATCCACTCATTTTTGTAGGGTATATTAAAAGCATACATATTATAAAAATTTAGATAAAAAAACTTAGTGGTGATGATGATTCAGGGTTAAATCCTAGATCTAGCGACGCGAAATCCCAAGCTACTAACAAGGCTTTGAGGATCGACTAATAACACTTTGATTTTATTATTATTATTATAGTATTTTAAGCTGAATAGAAAACTTTCTAGAAAACTTTCCGGTCAACAGAAATCGGTAGCTCATTAATTAACGTTTAAGTAACGTTTAAAAAGATGATTACTCTTTTGTAATAACTGTAATTATAAAGTCAATGCAGATCTTTTCCAGTTTTTCACTCAGTGGTTTTTTCAGTATGTTTGCAAAGCTAGCTCATAGCTAGCTCTGAATCATTCAATCTCATATTATATATTATTAAACGTACCTAGAAACAATTTCCTGTATTATATGAGTTTTACTGCGTTACTATGACAATGCAGTTTACTACAAAGAATTCTTGAGTTAACAAGTGCTTGCCACAGGAAAATGACGTCCTTCAGTACACTTAGGAGAACAAAGCTAGGACAGAAGACCTCCGCGGGGTCCAGGGTCCTGCAATCATATTTAGTGGCCAATGGTTTGAAGATCGCTCACCCACTCACTCACCCACTGACTCATTTACTCACTTACTTACTTACTCACTCTCTCTTCATGCAGATTAGTCCCGGTTCAGTTCAACGGCTCAGGCGCGACTCCTTTCGATCCAGTGTGGGCTTTGTGTTCTTTCTTGTAATCCTTTCTGAACTGAAGTTTACACTCGTTGCAGGCTCCCTCAAACTGTGGAGCGTTCTTGCCCTTTATGGGCTGCCGCAAATCTTTCACATGGCTCTGCCTGGCCATAATAAGTTTTAGACCGGGGCACTTCTTCACTCCGTGAGGACAGGCAAAACTTTTCTCTGGAACTTTAAGGTGAGAAGGCCATTCGAGAGTTTCGGTTGAATCACAGTTTTGTTCGTGCTCATTTCTATGCCCAGCTTAACTAAATGTTCTTCCGCACTTTGAACATTCGAACGACGTCTGAAAACAAGCACACAAGTCGACACAGTCTTGCTATTTCGAGCACAGAATGCAAGCTGGTTGTAAAGAAAACTGACCTGACTGTGGCAAATCTCGAAATGTCTGTGCAAGGCCGTCAACTCATGAAAAACTTTTCTGCATTCGCATTTGTAGCCTGGCAGGGACCATGCTGCCAGTCGTTCCGCAAGAGAACCCTTACAGATGTCAGTCCCGCCCTTTTGATGTTGAAGGCCAAAACACTGAGGGCACCTCCATTCAAAGGACGAAGGAAGATTACTCATTTAACTGGTGACGTCAGCGACGCTTTGCCTGATTCATTCATGAAGAAAGGAAGAACACTGGTCAATCGAAGGAATGAACTTACCTCACGCTGTCACCCTTTCAGGAGGAAGAGCTTGCGTATCGCCTAAGCAGACTCACCTTGTCTTTCGTCAATTCAGTTTGTGGACGGGCCGATATCGAGTTCGTGGAAGGGACGGAAGCTAGAAAGCTGTTTTTGTTCTCAGTTTTGCTCAGGTATCGATCGGGCCTGGACCGGTTCAGGTATTCGACAGTTTGAGGTCTGCAATGAGGCTGTGCTTCCACTTCATCAGCGTGCAAGATGAAGTTGGAAAGTATCGCCTGATCACTCGAGCAAATCGTGGCAAAGTATATATATATATATATATAGATGTTGCAAATTCCTTAGTGTCTCTCTGGTCCTTTGTCGGGCCAGTATGCATCTTGCCTAGGCATAGGTCCTGTCCGTCTATTATGGCCAATCTGTTGTAAGCGCAAATTAAGTGTTGCAATGTGCATGCATGCATGCAGTACGCGTGTTGGGCGGTGCCCGCGCGCGGCCTTCATGCAAATGCTCGCGTGGCTGCATGCGGTCCACGGGGCCGGGGGCCGGGCCGGTGCATGCCGCACTGCATGCATGCATGCATTTTTGTGTGAGATCGAGTTTGTCTCCCGTGGGCGACTCGAGTTTGTCCCCTTCTCTGGAATCCTCTGAGCTGTGGGCGACTCGAGTATGTCCTCTATTAAGTAGACAATCGTATCGGTTATTAAGATATCAACAGCATCGTATCGGTTGCTCATGCAGATATGAATAGCATTAATTTAGCAGAGCTAACAGCATAAGACATTCATATTCATAGAAATGCATGGAGAATCCGTTTGCAGGTACAATTAGAATCCCAATGCCTCGCACTCAAAGAGGTCGGTTGATACTTCAGACAGGTCACAGCGCGATCTTTTGTTCTCTTTCTTCCTCCGTAAAAACCGTACACCGTCTGCTGCATTATGAAGTAACAGTTTCTTTTGGGCTTCAAAATATCCGAGCCTAGGCTGTTAGAAGAGGCCATGATGGAGGCCGCTCTTCAAGAGAGCCGGCAAGGCCTCAATGCGTGGCGTTTCGAGGATGAGGCCCGGCTCCAAAATGGTAGGAGCAACTGTGACTGTAGGATTTCCAGTGGCCCATTCTCCACGTGTCTGATTCAGAAGCGTTCATTGTTACAGCCTGCCAAAGTGTACGTGTGCATATTGCTTGCAGCTCACGGAGGCATCGATCCTTCAACTTTATTATGCATAACAGCTAGCATCAGCACAAACACGGGGGAGAAAAAGGACCGAGCACACCAGAAGAGGCACAGGAAGGTCAGCATGCATGCAACAAAACTTGACTGCCGAGTCTCACTCTGCTATGGATACGTCAACAAAGTAGGCAGATAGTAGACGGTGAGAGTTTGCCATGGCTGCCACTGCTTCAAGCTCCCTGAGAACACTGGCCTTTGCCTTTAACCTTTCCTGTATTCAATAAAAAGATTGGTCATCCACCCTGCACATGTGCTTTACTGTTGCAGAGGGACCTTGAGAACGCAAAGAAACGGACAATGGAGAACGGTCAGTCTATTCACATCTCTTCTTATTGGGTCTATCTAAATGTCGCTTTCTCGTTTTTTTCTTGCCGTTCATCTCATGCAGGAGGGTGCCATGGTTGCCATTGCCTTTTGGGCTGCAATGGTAGAGGTACATGTATCACAGGGTCATCACCACTCACTGAATTTGTACGCTCTTCGACACTTTTGTCTGCTTAAGGTCTTTCTTTTGTCTATCATCCCTGGAACATCGGGGGGGAGCGTCAGTTGCAGTGTGGAGGCCATATATAGGGCATCGGGGGAGGAGCTCATATATAGGGCATCTGCCAGGGAGCGGAAGGAGGGGAAGGGGGTGGAGACCTGTGCCGACCTGCGCTGGCCTGACGCTGGAAAGACACGGGTTTCTCTTTTATCTTAATTTTCCGTTTTTATTTTCTTTCTGCCAGTGTTTTTCACCTTCTCCTTGCCATATGGATGCCTTTCTTTCATTCAGTCTGAGGCCGCATGTCGATCACATTAGAAAGAATTGTGTATCCTCTGCCTGTGCTCATTGTGCTCCTGTGACGCCTTAAGTGAAACTGTCTAGTTTCCCTGCAGACAGCAATTGATCGATCATTCTTGCACTGTGATGTACGACGTCTTTGAGAGCATTCAACTTGGCAAAACCACAATGAACGAAAAAAATGGTAGGCTCCTTCATTCTGACGTGCATGCTGGTGCTTCTCTCCCCCCTGAATTCTTTGTCTGCATGTCCGCTGGCAGTTTTTGAATTCATCATCACCTACCCCGGGCCCCCGGCCGGCCGATCCCCCCGGATCGATCATTGATTTTGGCAAACGCCGACCAACATTGAATCTTTCGACCTGTCATGACGATCTCCCGTGGGAATGGTATTTGAACAGCTGAGCAAGGATTCGCGCAAGTGCTCGTGACGGAGGTTGGTCGAGGTTTTGGTTGGAAGAACTGCATGGGGTTCGTTCGTACATGCTCTTTCTCATCAATCGTTTCTTCTTCTGTTCCTTCTCTCATCACGTCAAGTGCTATGCCTATCGCGGGCAACCGTTTCATCATTCCAGCATTGAGTTTTTGATCTGGTCATGCATACAGTGTTATATGCTTCTTCCATGCCGACTGTGGGAAAACGCAACCTTTTGATACTCCCCTTCTGTGTTCACAAATGTTTTGCTTCTTTTCGCCTCAGGCTGACGAGGAGACATGCACATGTTTTATTGAATCGCCTTCATTGGCTACTTTCTTGCAGCTGCCGGACGACGATACACTTTCAAATGAGAGTCTGATTTGTCTTCTTACGGATCACGTGGGAGAGCTCTTATTCTGGTGCTCTGAGGTCGGTGGAATCATATACATTTTCAGCGGTCATTAGTTCACACTGCGTGAGTGTCTAAGACTCTTATGGTTCCTTTTGGAAGACTGAGTAATCAAGGAGTGACATCGAGAGACATGAATTGAACTATATCTTCATTTTCTTCCCTCTGAATCTCGAAAGCACGCCGACATGCCTCTGCGAGTCTCTCTCTCTCTCTCACTCTCTCTCTCTCTCTATGTGTGTATGTGTGTATGTGTGTGTGTGTGTGTGTGTGTGTGTGTGTATGTGTGTATGTGTGTATGTGTGTATGTGTGTGTGTGTGTGTGTGTGTGTGTGTGTGACACTGCATGTATGTGTGTGTGTGTGTGTGTGTGTGTGTGTATGTGTGTGTGTATGTGTACATATGTATTATGTGTGTATATATGGGTACGCTGAATGTAGATTGGCAAGAACGGAAACAAAAGACTCACCGTCGACTTTGCACAGAGGGAGGGAGCACTTAGGGCCTACGCTCGGTTTGATGGCAAGATGGTTAATAGACACACAATCCGAGTGAGAATGATCGAAGAGTGATGAACGAAGGGTGATTTTATAGTTATATATATACACATATCCGCGCATACCCGAAAGCTCATATCTTTTGCCTTCATTTAGACTTATTGATTCATTTCGGACCTTGTCATCCCTACACTGCCAATTCAGTGCCAAAGAGTTATATAGCTAGAGTTATAGGAATGTTATTGAAATTTAAAAAAATCTTATGGAAATGTTATAGAAACCTGTATACAATAATCTGATTATGAATCTAATTATGAATTGCATCACTAGCCTAAAAAATGTTATAAACTTATAGACGCACATTAGTATTGCTAAAAAATGTATATAATAGAAATATTATAGAAATGAAATTGTCTAGAAAATTATTAGAATTTCAATTAGAAATAGAACTAGTAATAGAAACCTTATATAGAAATTAATGCATGCATGAAAAATATTAGATTAAGTGGGGTTTTAAATTAGCATCCTCTAACTAACTAACTAACTAATTAAATAGATCCTAGAATAGATCTTGGATTATAAGAATTCAGCAAAAGATTGAACTAGAGATTGAAAGAGACTTACATATAAACATGGACTGCCAACCATACAAAACCGGATTAAATTCCCCGGGAACTTAGTGGAATTTAATGGAATTTACTCTTGAAATTTCGTGGAATTTGGTGAATTTTAGCTAGTGGAATTTACCGCGGAATCTACTTGTCCAGATTTCATTAAATTCTACAAACTTTGGAGGCTTATTTCTCGCCATTTAGAGAGAGTTAGGAGCTTGAATTCGCAGTGTTTATACAACTTTAGTACTATATGACATTTTTTTTAAAAAAATAGTAGCATATTTACTGTACAATGGTGGGGCACAGTATTATGCACTACGACTCGGACAAACACCAGCTGGAACGTTAGTTTCTTCCAGGAGCCCCGCGAAGCAAATCTCCAACTGGGGTTGGCCCGTTCCTTGTGAGACCTCCTCCTCTTAAATTGAAACTTTTAGATCCGCTGCCCTCTGCCCACTCTTCCCTTTCCCTTTCTTTTGAGTTCTTTTCCCGTCTCCCCCCCCTTCCTCCTGCAGGGGGGGGACCCGCGCCCTGCGGTGCAGTCGTGACCGGATCGACTCTCCTCCACGATTTGGCTGCAATTCGGGCCGGGGGCATGCCCACACTCCCACCATTGCCCTCCCCCGATCCCTCCCCGGATACAGGTTGCTCACCCACACTGGCAGCCTGCCCCTCTGTTCTCTCCCCACCCCGAGTCATCGACCCCCCCGGACTCTCTCCACTGTCCCATATCAAATGAGCACCCCCAAGCGCTCCACCCGATGCACGCCGCGCTTGTGCGTCATACTCGGAGCCGATGGAAGCAACAAGTGACTGGATCCTTCCCCCCACCCCGTCAGTCGCACGCTGCTGTAGGGTCCGAATGGAACCCAACCCTCCCTGCTGTGATCCTGCAGTCACAGGCGTGGTGCGGTGCGCTGATGGGCCTCCCGCAGCTAAGCGGCTCGGTCCGGCAGCAGTTGAAGTGCCCCCCAGCTGTGATTGCTGCAGGGAAGAAGACTCTGCGCCACCTGCAGCGGCTCCCTGATTCGAAATCTCTGCCTCTGCAAGGGAACCTGGCAGCACAACTTCTTCTGCACTCCCTTCTCCCTCTCTGTCTCTCTCTATTTGAGAGAACCCAGACTGCCCTGATGGTCCTTCTCTCCGCTGTTCGGAGGGAACCTTTGGGATCCGAATAATCGGATTCACCCCCGACCCCCCTCGAGTCACCCCTGCCTTATCCTCACCCACCCCCCCAAGCGAATCTGAAGAGAACCCCACGCCGAGACGCGGTTGCGGTCTGCGGGCCTCTCCGCTTGACGATTCACCTCCCTTCGAAGCCTGATGCCTCAATCCTCCCTTATCTTTCCGTTTGCTTGTCTGCTTTTCGCCCCCAGGGGCACCCTTCCCTTTTCCAAATTCAAACAGGCACGCCACTTTCGCGCTGCTGCCCGACGCCTGGAGACGGGAGGCGGCCCAGGACGCAGATGGCCCCCCCGGCCCCGCGGGTGGTCTCCCTGCCCCCCCCTCTAGTACAGATCGCAAAGCGGGCTCATTGACGGGAATCGTATCAGAAGGACCCCAGTGGGTTCCTGCGGCTGCAGACATCTGAACTCCTGGGGCTAGGATTGTCCCCAGAGTGCTGGCAAGTTCCTCTGCTTGTTGCTGCACTAGTGACGCACGCTCACGGAGCTGTGTCGTTCGACTAGGTTGTCTGTTCGTATTGAGAGAGGAGACGGGAGGGGACGCCTCAAAATTGGCCAACATGGAAGCCGCTTCGGCGAGGGCTTTTTGCCACCTAGAGACCCTGTCTGTCACTACAGGAGGGATCCCTTCGGCACTTTGCTTTGCTCCTGCTAACTCTGACAGTCTTGCATCTTCTCTAATGAGGGTTTTCAAGGGAGGGGGGGAGGGGGCTCGTTCTCTCTCCCCTCCGGGCATTTGGGACACTGGAGGTCGGCCCTCGCTGTGATGCAGATGTGTGTACTCAGAGTGGGGGGGTGAGCGTCTTCCTGTCTGTGCGTTGACGTTATGTGATTGCGAGAGGGGATGTCGGTCTTGCCCTGATTGGTGCTGTCGTTGATGAAGGTTGGGGACAGATCTTGTGTGGTTGTGAGGTTGGGGGTCCTCTCTGACAAGGAATTGAGAAGACTGCAGAGCGTCAGAACCAAACACGCCAAACGCATGTTTCTTCAGACGAGTCCCAAAGGCTCTGTCCGACTCCATGGAGGCCCTCCTTGCTTCGGGGCCTCCGAGAACAGGGGAGGCGAGGAAGGCAGCAGAGACACCTAAGTTGTCTGCTCTGTCTCTGTCACCCTCTAATCCTCGTGGTGGAGAGGCCATGCGAGGGTATTCCCCTCTTCTGTGTGTGGGGGGTGGGGAGATTCTTTCAGGATCGATGTCGGGGAGATCTGCGTGAGAGAAATGGCCCTCGAAGGGCTCCACCCCGCTTCTCACACCGCTCCTGCTCGGATGGTTTCCATCTCGGGAGGATCTGTGAAGGAGCGGTTGGGAGTACACACGGGAAATGTGGGCGGCTGGGGGGGTGATGTGTGGAACACCCAAACCGGGCCTTTCCTCTTGGTAGGGGTACGGGTGGTTCGTCTGACCTCCACTGATGGTGCCTGAGGGGTATTCTAGAGCAGTGTGGTAAGAAGGAAACAAAGAATTGTCAGCAAATGATACCTGGTGACCTCCAGACACACCGGAAGGCGGCTGTTGTGGATCTCTGCCTCCTGTGAATGATGGCCCTGGTGCACCTGCAGGTCCACGCGTGTGACCATACAGAGACCCGATGGGGGGGCCGGGGGGGGCTTGTCCATCTCCAGGACCTGCCAATGGTTGGCGGTCCTGAAACTGTCTCCGTTGATCGTGTGACTCCTGCTCTGTGAACCTGGCTCTTGGACCCTCGGCGGCTCTGTGCCCGGCATCTGTGTCTTCTTCGTTGACAGTCTCTTCGTCCCCTCTTTCCGTCTCTTCCCCCCCTCCTGTTGCCTGAATTCCTGCCTCTCCTCTTTCTCTCATCCGATCTCCCTCTTCGCCCAATGCCACTGAGAACTCTCCTGTGAACCCCTCCCCCTCTGAATGTAGAATCAGAGATGTATGAGGGGCCAGTGTTCCCGTCTGTGTGGTGTTCATCTTTCGGTGTGCCCCTGCTGCTGTCGACACTCCACCCGACCCTGAGGGGACACGCAGGTAGACTGAGGCTGCAGCCCTCGCAGCATCGATCTCGCTCTTCCCCCCCTCTCCCTCTCCAGCTGAAGGAGGATACACACCGTCACCAGCCTGATGAGGATGATGCGGGTAAGCCTGTGCACCTCCCCCAAACCCACAGGCTGGCACAACGTCCTGACGTCCCCCAAACCCATAACCAGCCCCGGCAGGATCAAACCCACCTGCCGCAGCTTGCCCTTGATAGTAATGAGGGTCGAATGAGCGATGAGAGGGCATATTCGAGGGTCCAGGTCTCCCGCCTTGTTGCGTGCCGGTGGGGGGCTGCCCATGCAATCCTCTAAACCTGGCAGCACTTGGAGGCTGAGACGCCCCCCCGCTGCTGAATCCTCCTCCGGGGGATATCTGCAGCGCTGATGCAAGAGCGTTTCGGAACGCCTCATCCTGCTCCCCTGCATTGGCGGGGTGGCCTGCTGAGCCGTGGGGGCTCTCTTCTCCCTCCCCTCCAGGTTTTGTCCAGCCCTTTGCTGCCCTGTCTTTCGTCAAACTCATCTTCCGTGGTTTCAACTCCACAAGGAGCTCTGTCAGCCTTACGACCTGCAAAGAGAGAGAGAGTAGTAAGAGGGAGGTGCGAGAACAAGACGGAACGTTCAGAGCGTCTTGGAGAGAGATCAAGAGATTCATTCTTTCAAATGATCCATACGACCTCAGTGCAAGCAGAAAAACAATCGGGACTCCTTGCTGATTCTCCGGGGCTCACCTGTTGTTGCAGGTCGTATCGCTCCTTCTTGAGTTTCCAGTTTTCGGCGTCCACATTCATCAGAGAGAGTCCTGAAGATTCTGTTTGCGTCTGCACAGCAGAGGAGACGACAAAAGAGGGCCGGGAGGTTGTCATGATCCTCCCTCATTCTTCTGAGGATTCAATTTATCTCCCTGTCGGCCAGGCAATCAGAAGTCCAAGCAAAGATTGGTTTCACAAAAACGGAAGTGAACTGACACCTTCATTTGCAACACTGACAGACAATTCTACAGCGTTTCACACGTGAAGCAGAGAAAGGGCAAAAAACTGTCAAGCGTGTCGAGGGTGAAGTATAACAGTAGTGCTCTCTTTCCCTTCTCGACGCACGCACCTTCACAGACTCCTTCGGCTTGTTCAGGATCTGTTGCATCTCTCTGTCGAGTTCGCTGCAAGCAAGCAGGGATCAATGAATGAATTAAAAACACACTGCATCAAGAATGTCAGGCTCGAGTGCAAATGTGAGGACGGGCAAACCGCAAAGAATGCCTGCGATAAGTGTGCGCAATTTTGAATGTTCACGGCCACTGAAGGCGCACTCACAAAGTGTGTCCACATGAGGAACGCACGCAAGTACAGAGAGTGGGAATGCAACGGAGGAAGTCTAAGCAATACGCAGAACGGACCTGACGCGAAGGTTGAGCGCCTCTTCAACAGCCCTGCAAACAGACACAGGTGCATAAACACACGCTCACGCAGACTGTGGGCAAAATGAGAGGTTCGCATCCCTGTGGACGCATCTTGTGGGCACGCGAAGAGAAAAACGCAGGGTAATAAATACACCCCAGCGTGTTTTCGAAAGACCCGTCGGTATTTCAACAGCCTTAATGAAATGGGACTGTCGTTTTCCCTTCCTCCCGCTGTAATGAAAAAGATGGAAGTTGTTTTGCCAGTGTATGCCTTGAAGTTATTCATTACAGCATTGTTCCACTGACTTGAGTCTGTCGTTCTCTTTGATGATGTCTTCAAAGACGACAATCTCTTCGTCTGGCTCCTCCTCCTCTGGAGAGGAACCTCTGCGGCCTCCTGAGAAACCCCGAGGGTCAATCGGAGGCTCCCCTCCACTGAAAGTAGAGAACCGCCGGCTGTGGGAAGAGGACTTCGACTTCGATTCCCTCACTGTGCCCCCATCCTCTTCTTCTTCCCCTCTCCTACTCTCCTCAACACCTCCACGCTGGCTCCTCTGTCCATCACCATCGGAACCCCCCCCACCTGCTGACAAACTGCTTTCACCCACAGATATTTCATCCATCGGATCTTCAGGCTCAACACCCTCAAGACCTGCAGAGAGCTGGGAGGCACGGGAGCGTCTCCTGCTCTGCCTGTCTTCCATATCGTTCGCTGACTGTCTTCGACTTCCTGCCTCTGAGGGCTTACGGGAGTCACTAACGTCTGCTGACACTCTCCGGTCGCCACTAGATGAGTGACGACCCATCGCACTCAGACTCCCGTCAGTGCCTTTGCGTCCCGCGGAGCTGCGTCTGCTCCCGGGCAAGTCGCTAACATCGTCGTTGTCTCCTGTTTCCCTTCGCGTGCCTGGGGAGCTGCTCTGGCTCTGTTTTCTGGATGATTCTCCTGGAGATTTCACGTCCCTTCCAGGGGAAGGAAGAGGGAGCAGAGACCCACGACGTGAGTTTGAAAGGGAAGCACGCTTAGCGGGACTAGGAGCCAGGGATGATTGCTTTCCTTCGGGGCTGTTGTCATCTAGTCGGCTTCCAGCTGGAGGACTTTCTGCGTCTCTGTCTGTGTCTCCCCCTCCTGGTTGTTCTCTTTCTCTTCCGAGGGGTGCAGACGATTGCGGCCGTGTGTGGGGGCCGCTAGTAGACGGGATTGACGATCTACTCGTCCTGCTTCCTCTTTTTCCTGCACTTTCATCTTCCTGTCCGTCCCCTCCACTCCCTCTTCGATCCTGCTGCTGGTCTTCTGTCCACCCCGACCGCACGGGGTTGATCGAGGGGGGGGGATAGGGGCCGTCCCCTGTAGGCAGATTCCGAAGAAAGATCTTGGCTTCTCGGAACAGAATGGACACTCTTCGTCCTGCACCTGCAATGCTTTTCTTCCGTCCTCCCGGAGTAGGCCCTCCTGAGGAAGGGGACCCTCCTGAATGCTCGTGCATTCCTCCAGGCCCTCCACCGGCTGTGGAAGCTGTGGGGGGTCGGAGACTAGAGGGACTCCATGGATCTGAGGCTGGAGGGAGTTGGTGAGGAGAGACTTCAGACAGACGACGGAGCTTGCGGGCAAGGTTCCCTCTCGGTTTATACGTGAGGGGTTCTTCTCCAGACTCAGTCGGTTCGACTACTCGAATACCGCTGCTTTCTGCTATTTGTGCCTCTTGAGTGGGGATTGTTTGCATTCCTTTGGACACTGTCGCGTTGACCTTCCCGTCCTCAATCATCATCGCTTTGGGCGTCTGGACACCTACAGCCTGTACAGATGCAATGCCCTGCTCTTCACTTGCACCCTCGACTGCAGTCGCAAAGGCAGCCAGGGCCCAGTCTAGGTCTTGGAGGGAGGTGTTCATCTCCTCAGACAGGGGGTTCAGTTTATGCACAGGGACCTTCCCGTCGTCTCCCTGAACGCTGTGTGCACCCGCCAGTCTGGAGAGTCTCTGTTGTTCCAGATGGAGCTCGTTGAGGGGCTTCTGGAGGTTCATAACATGGTGCGCTAGCCTCTTGAGAGTTAGAGGCTTCACGGTGGGAGACGCAGAGTCCTCGTCCTCCTGCAAGAATAGACAGATTCCAAATTCTTCAATTCACATACAGACTTACTTCAGTGGACACAAGCTAGAAGCAATCGAGGATCTTCATCTATCGCGATTTTCAGAAGGGGGCGACTGATCACAAAAATGGTCGATCAAAGAATTGAACAGGAGCAGCCGAGAAAGTGACTACATGGAAGTCCTTCCAGTCAGTCACTCACCAATATCTTTGTTGCTCTTGACTGTCTGGCAGACAGATAGACAGACAGACAGACTATATCGTCTGACTGACAGACAGACAGACAGACAAAGTATATGTTTCATACAGACAGGCAGGCAGGCAGACAGACAGACAGACAGACAGACAGACCTGATCCATATCTTTCTTGGTCAATGTAGTCTGAGTGGCCTCCCTTCTGGTAGGAGGAGGGTAACACTGCACCTCCTTGTCCTCTCCTGACTGTGTGCCAGAGATCGCCCCCGAGACTGTTGTCTGGACAGACGCATTCGCGCTTTGGAGGTCCTTTAGAGCCGGGCAGACCTCAGTGGAGGCTTCTACTTTCTCCTTGTTATGGATCATTTCAAGGTGCTGCATAGAATGGAATGGATGGAATGGTCAACAGACATCGTGTGACAATGATTGAATGAAGGTGAGATCTCGAGGCGAACGGATTCAACGAAACATCCTCAATCAATCATGAATGGGCACCCTCCAGACTTCTGATGCAAATGCAGAGAGGGCAAAAGCTGAAAATTATAACATGCAATTCTTTCCAAGAGGTCTCCATCCCTTCTTCCTTTGACGTACAGAGCTCCAAGGCGGCCGAAACCTTTCCTTTGCATTAGATTGACCCTCTGTGTTCTCTTCTTCTCTCTTTCCAGAGAAGAAAAAAGGAAAGAAAAATCGGAAGAAAGCGAAAGAACAGACCTGGACTCGGGAAGATATCAACAAGTTGGCTTCCCTCAGCCTCTTCTCCTCCTCTGCCAGTTTTGTCTTCTGAGCCTCCAACTCAGCTTTCTCGTCCCCCACCTTCAACAGTTCGTTCTCCACAGCCATCAACTCTTGACGGAGCTGGTCACCTGAAGATGAAAAGTGACATAGTACGAGGCGGAACATATCTGTGTACGCACCCTAGAGCATGTATGTAGATACTAATATTTGTATGGACATTGGTGCGAATCCGCATATTCGTGGAGATGTTCAAGAGCACACATGCAGGCGCGAAGAGACAAAAACATTCACACGCGTGCGCGGGAGACGGGAAGATCAAGCGTTCAGGCAAGCAGAGTCACAAGTGGTGACCGGCCCTCTTTGCTGGGTTGGGACACAATGCAAAAGAATGCACAATTCCGTAACCGAATTTTACGCTCTCTTTATTTTTTGTACCGCAAATTCTGTAAGCCCGATCTAAGAAGGCAGCGTTATTCTTCCGACAAGACAAAGAGAGCATGCCTAAACCATCTGTCTGTTTTGGCACGAATAAACTGACTTTCACTCTGCCCGAGGGACCACACTTGCTCCTCCGTCAACGCGAGTTTGGTCATGCGTTTCACATTCGCCCTCAAGTCCGCAATCAGGGCGTTGCGCCTGCACACAGAAGATCCGAAGAGAGAGAGTGGAATGAGACGGAAAGGCATTTGAAGCGTGATTATAAAGACACCCAAAGCGGCCGTTCTGTTCGTGGCGTGCCAAATGAATGTCAAGCAGAGAAGCACTTCGGCCTTAGTGCAAAAGACTGCATCCAGAGTTTTCCCTGTTTTAGAAGAGATGCACTCTCCAAGTCGATGTACGTTCGCCTTCACGTGTGTAATGTATCAATTCCCTTAGGGACGGACACCATTTCATTTCTACTAACCTGGCAAGTGTCTGTGCGAACTCTTGGATCTGCTCTTGGTACTTGGCAAGAGTCTGTCTGTACTGCCTCCTGGCGACCTCAAACTTTCTGCAACAGGGGTTTGAATCGCAAAACCATTTTTATTCTTTTGAGCTGGAGGGACCCCAGGATGAGAGAAGACAAAGTGCAAACTGCTTCCATGCGAGAATTAGAGCAGTGAGTGAGGATGAACACTGAAACGATTTTGTTCAATTCGTTGTCCGCTTTTGTGTTTGCACTCCAAATACGGGAGGGACTTTTTGTCACCTCTGGTTGAGTGTCCCACGTTTCCTTCTGCCTCCCTCTCCTTCTCCCTCCGCGAGCGTAAGTAATATGCCGTGCTCGCTTTGTGCGCCTGGGCCTGCCTGTCCGACTGTCTGATTCTTCGATGCCGCTTTTGTGCGATCTTCCTGACTGCATGACCGACTGACTCGATTTCTTCCATCATGTGTTTCTTCCAATTTTCGAGTGCCGTCATCTTCTCGAGAGAAACGACCAGACGCACAGCTAGGTCCTCTGCGTGCATCTGCAATCAGTCAGTCAGTCAGTCAGTCAGTCAGTCAGTCAGTCAGTCAGCCAGAGTGAGTCAGGCGGCGGCATCGCCTCGAAGAGAAAACAATAGCGAGGAGAAGGCTGGAAGGCCAAACGCGTTTGGAAAGAAAGGCTGCACACGCAGCATAGACTGTCGTGAAACACTGTACGGCCACCCTTCCAGAAGAAGCCTGTCTCCACCTTCTGAGTTTCTCCGACACCTGGGACTGTGCATGAATGAAGCCTGCCTGAACTCACTTACCCTAGTTCCCTCTTCTGTCCCAGACATGTTGTTGGATGCGAAAGCGAATTCCATCTCCATAGTCTTTCTCTTCTCCTCCTCTGCCTTCAACGTTTTCTCCAGCATCTTTACTTTGGCCTCAAAACCCTGGCGCTCTGCGAAGACCTGCAGACACGAAATGAAAACGCATCATCTCAGGCAGTTGACTAGAAGAGGGGGGTCTTCGGACGAGAGAGCATGCATTGCATCCCTGGGGAAACCTTCTACCGTTCCACGCACACACACACACACACACACACATGCATACAGGTGTTTTTGCTGATGACCTTATCAAGCTCTCTTTGAATTCTTCCCCTCTCTCTCCTGAGGAGGGTGATTTGCTCTTCTGCTTCCTCACTCGCCATCACTGTCGAGAGACCTCCTGCCTTCTCTGTGCGCAATTCCCTTTGCCGAAGTTTCTGCAGAGAGAGAGAGCATCAGAGGAGGGGAGTGCGGGACGATATTGAATACAGATACGCATGATGTAAAGAAACTCTTCGGACAGGTACAGAGATGGAATCACAGAAAAGCGGAGAGTTGAGCGTGTTCCACCCAGATGAAGGTCCGACGAATTTGTAAAAGAGCAAAAGAGAAAGAGAAAGAGAGAGAGAGAGAGAGAGCGAAAATGACAAATAGCATCGAAGGACAGAAAGACGATGCTAGAGGAGGCGTAAAGGGGAAACTCGTCCGCAAGCAAGAAAGAAAGACAGAACAGAGGCCGAAGAGGTGGACAAAGAAACAATGAGTGAAATGAGAAAGCTGACCGACCACCAATGCCTGGAATTCATTGGAGATTGCCTCTCCCGGACCTCCCAAAAAATTGGTTCTAGAGAACCACTGGAGGGCGTTGACCTGATCCAGTTTCGCCTGTCTCTGCTGTTCTATCGTGTCCAGGTGATTTTCTAACGGTGCAGTAGTCTTCACCGATTGGCCTGCTGGGTTTTCTTCCGCCTCCTTTTCCCTCTCTTTGCGGGCCCTCTCAAGAAGCTCCTGCTCAGAGGGGAGGACATCTGCGATCCCCTCTCGGAGCTTTTCTCTTGGGATGAGATCTGTCATGGCAGACAGCTGTTGAAGGTATGCCCTGCGGCAGCTCTGCAGGGAAGGATGGAAGAACCGGGGAGAGAGATGCGGAATCGGCAAATAAATGTACGGCAATCGAGAAGAAAAGAAAATGCTGCCAAGACGGGGAAGGGAAATAACGAGGACCGGATAGAGACAGAGACGATAAAGCAGAAGCGTGCGCCCCCAAAAAGGACAGCACAAAGCTGCATTCCGAAATGGGAATCGATCCTTGCAGTGAAGAAAGAAACAGGAAGAAACAACGGAGAAGATGCACAAAAGTCTCGTTGTAGTTTCCCCTCTTTCCAGTTTCCTTGACCGATTCCTTGTCTCTTTCCTTCCTTCCTTCCTTTCTTTCATTTCTTCAGCCAGCTGTAAGACAACGGACAGGCGGTCAAGAATACGAAAAGCATATCAAGAAAGAGAGATTTGGGGTGAATGAATAAAGGAATAGAGCAGAACAGAAACCATACATACATACTGAAACAGACCTGCAACATTTCCTG
This sequence comes from Chromera velia, assembly GCA_018398765.1. NCBI lineage: Eukaryota > Chromeraceae > Chromera > Chromera velia. Next base: position 52,151 of record JAHBMJ010003108.1, read on the forward strand.
TGTTAGTCGCAGTTGGTCCTCGAGGTCGGTCACCTGCAGGAAACATGAGAGGCAGCAAGGGAGACATGCAGATCATTTACAGGCGAAATACCGGGAGAGAAAGACAACGGGTTTTGCAGAGAATACGAGGAAGACGAAGCACAGCAGGATCAAAGCGAACCAAATGTCCTCCTTCCTGACATGATTAGAACTTGGTCTCAGCTACAAGCAATGGCTAGCTGATAAGCACTCTCAAAGAGACACACCCTTCCATCCATGCTGGCTGTGACAGACTGCCTCACTGATTCGCTGTGCGACGGACCGAACTGATCGATCTGCGGACTGATTGGTCCTTTGATTGATGGATGAACAGATGGACTCACCTGCAGTTGCTGTTCCTCTATGTATTTGAGAAGCATCCGTTGGTGTCTGCTCTCTGCCCTCATAAGAGACTCTCTGGCCTGTTCTGATGAGGTCGTTGCTCCCATCTGTCCTCCTCCAGGCGATGAGGGCACAAGCTGGAGTTGTAACTCTGGGGAAGGATCATATGCTTTGAACTCCCCCTCTTTGATCTGATCAGGGCCGATCAAGTACAGATTCCTCTCTCTCTCTTCGATGTCTGCTTTCAGGGTGCTGTTCTGAACGAAATGCTTGACCTCGTTCAAAACAGACGCAATGCCGTCCTCCACCCACGCGCAATAGCGGGTGAAGTTAGACATCATTTCTGTAATGGAGAGCTCGAGTAGACGGCTTGCCTGGCGCTCTTCCTCCTGTTCCACTCCTGTCATTTGCATGAGGACCTTCGCCCTGTATTTAAAAATTCGGGAGACCTCTGATTTGACCCTCGCAGCCACAGCCCTGAAGAACGTCGTGTGGATCTGCGATCGCCTGAAGTGTGCCGGCATCGAGTGGCATATCTTGAAGAAGTGCACAAGGTCACGGTCCAGCTCCTCCGTCAGAGCCTCCAAGTGGTACTGCTCCGCGTTTTTAGTGTTTGAATTCTTGGCTGTCATTGTTCTTACATATATAATCAACTGTGAGTGTCGCGGCTCTGCGTGTCTCGCTCGGCCCTCAGACCTTCAGTATAGAAAGCGACACCGTTCACTCAGCTTTTCAAATCTTGTTGAAAGCGTTTCTTCTTTCGCATAGATCATTTCTGCATGCACATGTTGCCGAAGCATGTTTGTGTGTCTCATAAAGAAGCACCCCAAGAGCTTCTCGTAGAGGTAAGAAACCAGGCACTTTCTGCAAAATGTTGCTGCTGCTTTGTGCCTGTCTTACTATATGTATAAAGACAGACGTATGTTTTCCCTTGTCCGTGTATGGATTCATTCTTTTTTTGTTCCCTTGGTGCAATCTTGCATCATTCAATGCATCCTGCATGCATCATTTGAATTCATTTCATCATGCATTTGCTGTTCATGCACTCTGCATGCATGCGCAGCTCATGCATGAACAACACTATAGGATATATATGATATATAGCTTTACGACCGGCGCGTTCGCGCCCCCTGAGAACTCACAAAATTTTTGCGTGCCCCCCAAGTCTTTGGCTCGCGCGTTGCGCGCTTTTTGGGGGGTTCGCACTGAGTGAATCACCTTTGCTTGGACAGCTAGGGCCCCGCGTCTCCGTAAAATTCCGTAGACAGAGGGGCTCCTCGTCACACGGTGCTCTGAAGTCAACAACAGAGCGGAGACTTCCGCCTGTCCTTCTGCCGAGAAGGTGAGCCAAGTGGTCTCTGAAGGGTTGGGCGTTGCAGCATCATTGTCAGACCCGATCATTTTTAGCCTTTGTGTGTTTAGTTCCCGAAAGTAGCTCGTCTCTTCGGTCAGAGATTCCGTAGAAGCCTGCTCAAAGAGGGGACATGCACCACAAACATGCCGGGGAAAACCAGGCAGTGGTGAAGGAGCACTGACAGAAATTGAGTCTGCCTCTTCTTGACAGCCGATGTGCTAAAAGTAGAGCATTTCGATCGAATGAAAATCGCTCTCCCATTTTTGTCGACACCCCCCTCCTTCTGAGCCAGACTTCCTTGCCCCTTTTTCCTCCTTCGATTTTTCCGAAATGGAAGATCAGAGCGGTCGTCCTAATTTGCTTTTTCTTGGCATTGGGAGGCTGGTGGAGCCGTATGAGATTCTTGCGTGTCACCATTCTGTGGCAGACCCCACCTTCAATGAGGAAACAGAGAGCATCTCCCATAAACTTTTGGGGGCAGCCAAATTAAAGTTGGAGGCGGAGGCATTCCAACGATTGTACTGGGAGCAGATGAGTATTTGCTGTCGAGTTGATAGCTCAGGTTTGTGCTTGTACATTCTTGTGACCAAGAGTATCGACTACCCCGACGAGTATGCAGAGAAGTTGTTGGATGAGTTTGTGAAGGCTGTGGCCGAGTTTTTTGAGTCACGCACTGGCGGGTCCTCGTTGGAGGACAGCATCCGACACTACCAGCGAGGTGCATTGAGCAGACACCTGCGGGGCACCATGGAAATGTTGTTGAGAAAGTATGAGAATCCCCTCACAGCAGACAGACTGGCCGCGTTGAACCAGAAGACGAATAGTGTGAAAGCCGTGATTGAAGATTCAGCTCGGCAGATGTTGGACAGGGGTCATCATTTGAATGATATGGTGGCAACAACAGAGCGAATGCGCGAGAGTTCCCGAAATTTCCATTCAGACAGCCGGGCAGTCCACCGTTACTTTTGGTGGCAAGACCGGAAGATCCTTCTTTACATTCTCGCAGCGATAGTCGGGATTCTAGTCATTCTTCTTCTGCTTGACCAGGAATCGAGGGGTGTGATCTTCCGACAGGTGGGAAGTTGGGTGTGGTCGTCAAAGGCAAAAGGGAGGGAGAAGGAGAAGTTGAGGGATGAGAAATCAGAAAAGGATGGAGACGGGCCTGAGCCTGTTGATGTCAACAAACAGCAGCGTGCAGAGAGCAGCCGCAGAAGGACATTAAGAGAGAGTGAGGAAAAGGAAGAGGAGGAGGAGGAAGAGAAAGAAGAAGAGCGGCGTACAGAGCCCTCCCGATCGTCTGCCGCGAAAGAGGGAGGGGGGAGGGATGCAGGCGACGGTAGCAGAAACCGCGATCGTCGAGGTTCTTCTGTCTTGTCAGGTTCTCATCGCCATGCATCGTTTGATGAAGATGAAGAGGAGGACGAGGAAGAGGGTGAGTGGGGTGGGGAGGATTTTTCCACGGGAAAGGGTGACGGAGATGGAAGGGGTGGGGCTGACATGCAGGTAGATGGGGGTCAGGAAGAGGAAGGGGGAGCTTCAGAAAAGCCCTCAATAGAAGAGGATGAGGACGATGCAAAGGAAGAGGAGGGAGCGGAGGACGGTCCCCTTGTGTCGGGAGGGGTACATAAGAGAGTTCCCGAAACGCGGCTTGACCGTCTCCTCACAGAGGGCCCGTCTCGCACGGACACCGAGAGAGAAAGAGAGAGTGCTGTGTCTGGAGATGAAGAGGAAGAGCCGGAAGAGAGTGAGAAAGGAAAGGATACAAAAGAAGAAGAGGGCATTGTTGGGAGACCCACAGATGATGTAGGAAAGAGTGATGAGAGTGTAGACTGGTCTGGTAGAGGAGTTGTGAATGAGAAAGACAGAGGAAGCAGCAAGGAGAAGGAAGGGGGTAGTAGAGGATCCCGATGGCTCCAGGCTTTATGGAGACGGGTGAGGGGGTGGAGAGCCTCCAAGGGGCTGCGTCGTCGGGGACGGAGAGAGAGGCCGGGGTCGGATGTTGAAGGGGGGGTTGGGGAGCGAGGGGGCAGAAGGGGTAGTTCACCTACCTCCTCTGTGATCGGCCAAGAGAGGTCCTCTTCGTCTGTGTCGTCTGGTTCCTCTCCCTCCACCTCTCCGTTCTCGTCAGATTCTTCTTCTCCGTCTCCTCTTGAGGGTACGTGCGTGCGTCAGTCTGGTGTGTTTGCCTTTGCATTCTTTCAGATCCTCTTTTGAGGGCATGGAGGTTTTGCTTTTTCTCCAAACAGCCTGCTGCATGCATAGACATTTTTCAAGCGAGAACGTTTTGAGCTCGCTCGCTGGATGGTTTTTCTTGCGGGCAGGAGAGCACAGGTGTGTGATCGTCCGTCGCTCTGTCTTCCTTTCTCTCTCTCTCTCTCTCTCTCTCTCTCTCTCTGTGTATGTGTGTGTGTGTGTGTGTGTGTGTGGAGGGGGNNNGGGGGGGGGGGGGGTTGAAAAGTGCACCTGCGTGCGAGAATTTTTCTTCAAAAAAGAACAAGAAGGAATTTCCACTCTTGCTCCGCATTCTCTCTCCCTCTCCTGTTCGCAGATCTTGAGGCTTCAGCTGAGGGATTCCTCAGCGTTCCTGTTGCGTCTTCTTCTGGCTGTTCAAACGACTCTTTCCCCCCAGACTGTCGAGACTCCCGGGAGGCATTTTCGGAGATGATGGGGATGCAGGGCGGGGAGGGGGGGGAGGGGGCAGAGAACGATCGCCCCCCAGAGTCTAGATATGAGGGCGGGGCGGCGAACGACATGGAAAGGAACAGCAGCGGGTGCCCTCCTCAGCCAGACTGCGGGTGCGAATCGGCACCCGAGGCCAAAGAGGACAAGGAAGCGAGGTCAGGCAGAGACAGGGAGGGGAGGCCGTCAGAAGAAGGGGGAGAGACGATGGAGGGAAGAGAAAGAGGGGCGTTCGCCGTCTCCCTGTCCGCCTTCGGTGGCCGTCCGTATGTTCTCTTGCCCTTGCGCGCTTTGCGCGGCTCCGCTTCCCCGTCTCTCTATTCCTATCAGGACACGCTGTCGGCAGGCTATGCTACGAGTGTGGTGGAAGAGGAAGGGAGAGTCAGTGGAGGGAATTTGAAGCCTCAAACAGGGTGGGAGACAGAGAGGGACGCACAGGAATTCCAGCCTGCTCGGAGACGGGAAAGGGGAGCAGAAGAGA
>JAHBMJ010003108.1:62024-88322 GCA_018398765.1 Chromera velia
TCCACTTCTGTCCTACAAAACCGGCGAGGCGCCTGCAGAAAAAGCACGTGCAGTCGCACGGGCAGATGTCAGTATGGGAGGAAGGGAAAAGGTGTGTGTGTGTGTGTGTGTGTGTGTGTGTGTGTGTGTGTGTGCGTGTGTGTTTTATAGATTCACGGACTGACCAATTTACAGAGAGCCAGACAGCAGATGACCACCTCACATGCAGAAATTGACCGAAACACTGATACCCTGACCCTTCAAGTCAAACAAAAAAAAACACACAGGCCGATCAACCCACTGACCCCTCAAAGCACATGAAGAACTTCCTTGATCCCCTCGTCACATGGTCTACAGCCAGACAGCCTGAGTCCGCGTAGGCCTCCCAGTGTTCTGGAGACGCCGCTGAGGGGTTCTTGAAGGCCTCCATCTCGAAACAGGGCACGTTGGGGACTCCCTTGTACCCTAGGCTGATGAATGTGTGCGCCCCCTGCAGAAGAGACGCAGCCCCGTCAGAAACGCATTCTGCAAACAGACACGACACATCATACAGATCTGCATGGAACTTGGTGATCAATTGATTCATATCCATCTGACAGAAAGGAAAGTTCCAAAATGGGGTTAACAGAAGGAAGATCGAGTCACGCACATCCGACAACGGCATATGCGTGATTGCAAAGCAGTGATGACTTACATATCAATCCGTCTTCTAGTCTGACAAAGTGGCTGTCATGCGATCTCTCTGTCCGTTTCTCCGTCCACATACCCCTCTCTGCTCTCTACTACTGTTTCAAGCGTCTGCATACAGTCTCTGCCTAGCTCGTCCGTCAGCCTCGTTTTCCGTTTGCTTTTCGATCTGGGCATGAATTTCTGTTGATGTCCGTACATTCTGCTGTCAATTCTTTCGTCTGCCTGTCAAGGTCATTCCCTTCGGTGCGGTCGGTCCCAGGAAGGCCGAAATTCGACCAGAAACTGCAGTCAAACCCTGAAGAGTCCTTCTCAGTCTGAAGCCTTCTTGCACACGCCCTCAATTTATTTATCTCAAATCGTGACTGTTGTTTGGACGTTTCATTCATTCATTCATTCATTCATTCACATGCATGCCTCCATGCATGCTGACCCGCAGAGAGAGAGTCCCGAGATCTGAATCCCTGCATGGACGCTTTCGTCCTCTCGTCGTCGAATTTCGCACAGGGCTGGTTATATGTCTTCAGGCTCTCCACAGGGAGGGGCTTGGTCCTGTCGATGGTTTTTGGGCGGGGGCTCTCTGGGGAGGCGTGCTCTCCACTGGGATCTACGGCCTCTAGGGTTCGTGACTGAAGGACCGTCCTGCCCTCTGCGTAGTTAAGGAGATAAAGCAAGATGCAAAAGGATTCGCGCATTGTTTGAATCACTCGAAAACCCTCAGTTTTGCTCGAGAGTGCAGGGGCTTGGAGGTGTTCTGTAAATATGCACGCGACGATTGACGGAGACGGTAAAATATAATATTTTGTTGTTCGAAGTGCAACGGAAGCTCCTGAGTGTAAGGACAACTTTGTGTGCAATTGGAGCTCGAAATTCTGAAGTGAAGAACCGGGAACACAGTCAAGCTGATCACATACTGATGTATAGGAAGCTTTAGCTGCCACAGAAGCCTCCCAATTGATGAGGTTCCTGAATCTTTCTTACCTATCGAGAAATGAACGCATACGCGGACTTTCTCGCTCGCAAACCGCGCGTTCTGCACGTCTGCATGCATGGAATGATGTTTCTTAATTCTTTTGTCAGACTTGATGCATGCATGCATGGATGCAATTGCATGGATTTCGAGCAAGGCTGTTGCTTGTGCCGCTTGGCCTTGGTCACGGCTTTAAAGAGCTCGGAACCCGCTGTCAGAAAGCTCAGGAGGCTGCTTAGATACGTGTGAAGATCTGTTCTCCCCGTGAACGGTCTGTTGTTCGGGCAGTTTCCACTTTTTCTCCGGCTCCCTGGTCTGACAGTTCTGCAAGTGAGAAGGGCCTTTGCTGGGGGCCTCGAACTGCCTGACTGGACGATTTACCGCACCCTTTTGGCTCTCCTTTTTTTTTGCCAAAGTGTTGCACAGCCTCGTATCCAGCGTGTTGTTCTAGCAGCGTTGTCTCGGTGTCTCTGTCTCTTTGTCTCTTTACGGCTCTTCTTTGCCTGTGTATGGGAGCACAAACCCAGCTGACGAGAAAGTGAGAGTGCACTCCATCTCACCTAATATCCTCTTGCAATAGATCCTCTGTGTTCGCTTCGAATCGCAAAGGACGAGACGGGAGACGCCAGCAATCGTCAACCATGAAGGCAAGAGAGGTCTCTCACAGACAGGGGCGGGCAGGGGTCGCGGCCCCATTACCCCAAGCTCTTCCGCCTATTGTAGGGCAGATGCAGCTGCAGGAATCAAGTGACCAATCTCCGTATGAACGTGGCCAGAGATTCCTCACAAGTCCCCTCCCTGTCTGCTCCTCTTCTTCCTTCGTCACTTCCCCTGGAGCTTCTCCCTCTCCTTCCTCCCTCTCCCCTTTCTCCTGCGGAACATCTGAATACCTTCTCCCCGTCCCTCCTCCTGGACCCTCTGTCCTTTCCTCCTCGTACAATCTTGCCTTTGGAGGAGAGAGAAGGGCAGAGAGGGAGGTTGGCAGAAAGCGGCAATCACAGATCCTTTTTCAAAGTGAGGAGACCTCTCCTGTAGGTTTTTTCGGTGAAGCTTCTCCCTCTTTCCAAGCGAAAAGAAGGAGACAAGAGGGACGTGACAGAGAGACTTATATGCCCTCCTCCAACAGAGACGCACAGAGTGAGCCATCAAGTATCTGGCCCCTGCCCTGTGACAAAGAATTTGCTTTTGTCTCTGCGCCCTCCAAGGAAGGAGGTCTGATCATCCCCCCCTTCCCCTTCCCTCCACCACCAGACAAACCTTCCCAATGGGGATGCAACGGGCTCCCACAAGAAGGCACCGAAGTGTCGACAGGCTTTGCCAACAGCCCCCCCCTTGACGACCTCCCTCCCTCTTTTGTACAGTCCCCGTTTGCGTACTCATCAACAACAACCCGAACAGGAACAGTAGTGCCTGCGCCCCCCCTGAGACCCCCCCCATCGTCAGGCAGCTTCTGTTCTTTGAATGCTTTCAATGATGTGAGGAGCATGATGATGAGAAGTTCCCACGCACACCCATGGAATCCTATGCGAGGAAGTCGAGAGATTCCACTCAGTCTGCCCTCACATGCTCCCTTCAAAGACCCGTCCCCTCCTTCTTCTCTCCCTCCCCCACCCCCTCCCTTGAGATCGTCGCGCGCATGTCTCTCCTCCTTTCCCCCGTCCCGCGGCAGTCACTCCATCAATCCAGCCATTGCTCACACAGAAGCAGAAAAGAGTGCTGAGGGTCCACTCGAAGCGAATGATAAACGGAGGACTACTGGTTGGGCCTGGCTTCCTAGTGAACAGGGGAGGGATGGAGGGAAGGGAGGAATTGCAGAAGGGAAGGCAGCAGAAAAGGAGAGTCAACCCCATGAGGGGGGGAGCAAGGTAGAGAAGGAGAAGGAGAAACAGAGGGTGCGTTTAGGGAGAGGTCCTCAGGACTGGACTGTGTTTCTCGTTCCTGAGTCTTTTCACTTCCTGCAAAGGGAGGTCAGAGGAGGGCTGGGGGAATCTGAGGAAGGACATTTCTTCCTACGGGTCAGCGTCACGGAAGCAACAGAGAGAGATGTGCGCTGAGGAAGAAAGAAGAATGACGGACAGGCAGAGAGACATGCAGAGAGCTAGACAGAAACGAATTAACACAACAACAGCGAAAGAGACCACCAAGGAAGGAAGGATGGGTGGCAGGAAGGAAGAGCTGGAGAGAACGGAAACGTCCATTTATGCCCATTGACCAGCTTCTTCTCTTTTGTCTTCTTGTCTCTTGACTTTTTTTTTCTTTTCTTTTGTTCGTTCGGTCTCGCGCTAACAGGAGAGGGTCTCCCTGTTTTTGCGCTTTCTTGTCTGCCAGTCTTTCTTTCGAATGTGTGCCGGCATCCCTGCACATGCGACAATCCTCCTTAGGCCTAATTGCAATTTCTTCGTCCTGATAAATGAATGCAGTGCCAGGAACCTTTTCGTCCCGACCTTCTTGACCCTTTTCGGCTTCTGCGAGCTTCTCTGCGTTCTTCCTCTTCTGGTGTGGCGTTCCCTTGTCCCACGTCGTCTTCTTCGCACTCCTCTCCATTATCTGTGGGAATAGACGGTTTTTGTCCGACAGAAGACGACACGGGGAGTCCTCCCGATTGTGTGGCAGAGAGAGCCTGGGTCCCTTTCCATCAGAACCCGAGGGGCGCACACAGGTTCTCTGACGCACTCTCTAGACAGGTAGGGGTGGGCAGGGACTCGGTGGGGATTTGGTCAACAGGTCTCTTGGAAAGGAGGCAGAGAGTCTGGCAATCCGATTTTCCCAAGGCACTTGGACAGTGTTGTGGAAGAATGTTTCCACAGCCTCTTGCTCGATTTTGTTCATTCCCTGTCGTGCTGTCTTGTGTATTGGATATGATGACACGAGGTATTTCCTCTCTCACACACTCAGGTAGGCACTGCCGTGCACTGCTCCTCAGTCTCTCATAGGCCGTCTGTTTTTCTCTCTGGCATTTTTCCACGTCAACCTCTGACTGAAACATCCTTTTGATTGTTGTTTCCTTTTCATCTGTTTCTGCTTCTCTGTGCCTGCAGGGCCGACGTGCGAGCTTGATGCAAACATCCATGTGTGAGCTCTGTCTGAGAGGAGGGAGGATGAAACGTGCACCTGAATGGTCCGGTGTCTCTCGTTCTTCTTCTGGTTTTGTTCCTATTTCACGGTCTCTGTGTCTTTCTTGCTTTTTTTCTTTCTTGTCGACTTTCTCTCTGCCCCTCCTCTCTCTCTCTATCACACACACACACACACACACAGAGGCAGTCATTCTCCTATGAGCATTTTGCCTAGTGCCATTTTCTCTGGGTAAAGGGAAGGTCACATCCAACCACAAAGCCTTCGTCAAAACGTTCCTTTTTCTTTCCATTCTCCAGACCTTTGTCGATGCTTTTTCCTGCAGGGTTTTTCTCTGCGTCCTGTCACTTTGCAGACAGCTTCGTTGTGCCTTGCCGAAAAAAAAAGCAAAAGAAAACGAGGCTTTCCCATTTCCGAACCGCTCACAGGGTGCTCTGCCTGGCCGATACTCTCCTTTCGCATGTTTTCTGTCTGGTTGTTGTGCAGGGGCGCGGAGGCTGTCGTTCACAGCAAGTTCGCACACTCGGTAGAGGAACTGGTGGGGGGCCCCTACTGCTTTACTCATTGCCCTGCTGAGAGAGCCCTTGGCAGGTGTCTGTGGGGTCCTCGCTGTGTGTTTCTGCACGCACACGCATGTCAGCTTTTGCGTAGGTGAATAGAGAGATGCGGGGTCATGGCGGAAGGAAGGATAGGGTTCACTGATGCTTCATTGCCTGGCTGGGGTTTTCTTCTTTAATTGTCTGTTCTGCTGGAAGGTCACACACAAAAGTAGGTTGGCCGTCACACACATTGAGAACACTTTCAATCGAGGTCGAGTGTCTCCAACTCATTGTCGATGGCTAGTTTGGAGGAGCACTCTGCCGCTTCTGGGTTTCAGGAGAGCCCCACAGGAAACCGCGTCACGTTTTCATAGAAATGTCGGTTTGTCTGCGTCTCCTGTTTTTCTCTTCCTTCTTTGCTTGCAGGGTTTGACGGTTGGAGCGGATGCTGGCGGGAGGTGGGTCACTGATGTGAAAGAGAAGGATGGATGTTGGTTTTTCTTCGTTATAGACAGAAACGGGAAGGGAAACTTTTCTCGAGTATCAATCCGGCCACGTGATCTATTTGTTCCTTCTTCTGTTCCGCAGATCTGTATGCCTCTCAGATCGTGTGCTTGCTTATGTTGGCTGCCAGAGGATGGTCCTTTGAGGGACTCGTGAAGAGAGTAAGATGAAAGAATCAGGCACCATCAGCACAAGTTGCAATGACCACCCGCCAGACTGACCAAAGCGACCCTCCCTCTCCAACGATGATGGAGAGGGAGACGAAAAAAAAAAGAACGAAGCGAAATAGAGCAAATAGAGAAGAAATCCCGGACAACATTTCAGACTGTGTAAAGCTGTTCAGTCCTATCCCTGCTCGCAGTGTCTTGTCCCCCCCCCCTTCTCATTCCTCCCTCCCCCCTTCTCCTGCGCCCCTCCCGCCATGCCATGCAGTTCAGGACATATGAAGAAGAACAGGAGTGGGGCGTATTCCTGGGATGGCTCTTTTCGGAGCTCCTCCTTGATACCGAAGGAGACAGAGAAAGAAAGCCCACCAGATGCCTCGGTGAGGAGGAGAGACCCCTGCAGCCAGTTGAGGGGAGCGTTGCGTTCCGATCTTCCCTTCAAACACAGTCGGGAGCAACAGCGGCGGCTTGTTCTTCTCATCTGGTGATACAGCGGGGGAGAGAGAAGGGAACAGCAGAGTTAGGGCGTTCTCTCAGCAGATTCACTAGCGAAGGGCAAACTTCAATCGACTCCCCAAGCCCTCGCCCTGCTCCCAACCCCTATCGTCGAGTCGCGCACTCTCGGGATGCCTCCTTGACATCTTCTTGCTCCCCCTCTCTTTCGTTCCTCGGGGTCGTCAAACTGTGCCGGTCGCTGCTGGAAGCAAGAGATGCGGTTGGTCGGTCGTTACAGCAGGCGCCGGGCTGCATTCCTTCTTATGCGTCTGCAGGCATGCGAAAGGTCTTTCTCTCTCTTTTATGGACAAAGGACAGAGTGACGAAAGTGGTGTGGATGGCGATCGCCGGTCACGATACTTTGTTTCTTTTGCTACGACTTTATGCACCGATGCTTCTTCTGGTCTCCTGACCTCCTCCCGTTTGTAGCCGAGGTTTTTTTGGGGGGCTTTCATGTGTTCACTTGCGCTGCCTCTGGCCTTGTTAAAAACTGAGAAGAATTAAATGAACATGGTGTTGTCTTTTTGTTCTTTCTACCTCTTGCAGGTGGGTGATTACGCAAGAAAGGCTTTTGCTTATTTGGATACTCCTCATGGCAGGCAAATTTTTTCGGCTTCCGAAAGCAGAGCATGGAGAGAAATTAAATCAAAGCATAAGGTAGAACAAATACACTGACTGATCGAAACACACATTACTAAAGAGCTAGAATCTTTTTCAGTGTACAAAGTTTGAACTTTCAAACTTCAAGAGTCAAATTGTATGATTTGAGACCAAATTTTCTGACAATCAACACCAATCAATTGTTTATCAGACTTCCGTTACAACCTACGCAGTGCTATAAAACTATCATATGTGTTTTGTTAGTTTGTATAACTTGCCAGTGAAATTAAAGAAATGCACATTGGCAAAACAATATGAAAAATGATATAGAAACTTATACACAGGTAACCCGTTGCCAGTGGTAACCAATCCGTCTAAGCTAGAATCCAATGATTACCAATAATGGGTAACCAATTTTTGGTAACCAACGATCTCAGCCCTAGTCTCAGCCATTGCTAAAATAAAGCAAATTGCACTGCTGAAATCAAAACATCTTGCCTATCCAAGGATTATTTTTTCTAGTCTTCAATACAAAATATTCTTGATCAAGCTGAAGATCATTAGTGATTAGTGATTAGTGATTAGTGGTGCCCTAGAGCACTGTTGCCGTTTTGTCTTATAGAGGTCGCCCCCGCAAATGGCAGGGGGGTGTACCTCATCGCTGAGGCTCAGACCACACCCCGTGGCCCGCCTAGTTTCCCAGGCCGCTAACAAACAACAATCTATCTGCGCTTTGCATGCTTTGGTCTATGGGCTGCTTAACTAGCTGCTTAGAAAAGACTGCTCCAAAAATCGATCCAATGACACAGGATGAAAGGACACTTTAGCTTTGTACACGCCCTCTCTCCATTCTTCTTTCAGTGATTTCTCCTTCTCCCTCCCTCAGCTATCTTCCTGCTTCCATTGCTTCCAGGATAGTCTTATATTCTTCTTTTCTTCTTTCCGTTCCTCCCTTTCTTTTCGAGATGTTTCTAGAAATGATATAAAAAATCTGTTCCATAGTTCTTTTTCTATTGTTACAATGTCTTCTTACACAAAGTTTCAGCTTCTAATTCCTTACCAATTATAAGAACGAGTTTTTTATGGAAATGCGCCGCTTTAGGGGGATAAAAAGCACCCTACTCGCCCCCGGTATGCGCATGTATAGTACCTTATATACAGTTATACTGGGGTAGCCGGCAAATCTAGGGAAATCGTTACCTAGATTTACAATTTAATTTCTCATTATAATATGATTATATTAACATATAGTTCTTAAGTTAGTTCTCGAAATTTCTCCGCCGCGTCGATCTATCATCATCATCATACGCCATCGCCATCGGCCTATAAATAGGCGTCTAGCGTTCGGCGGCAACGCACGATCGAGGCAGTTCGGTTCTTTTCACCAGCAGTTCACTTCTATAACTAGATTTATAATCTAGTCTATATGATGATGATGATACTAGATGTGGTTTCAATATATATTCTATTTTCTCAAGTTTCAAGATATAATATAAATATATAACATAATTGAACTTCAAGTTTATATATTTTTGGTAAAGTATAGGTAAGGACGGGGCTGGCGCTATGAAGTAGCTTGGCATGGGTGGCAGATTCTCATAAATCAGCATCATTCATGCGTAAGCATGCTACTCCAAAAGTAAAAGAGTTTAAAAAGAAGCATCCCGGTTTGAATTAAGTATAAATCAAAGTGAACTACTGGTGTAAAGAACCGAACTTCTTCGTGTGTTGCCGCCAAATGCTAGACGCCTATTTATAGGCTGATGGCGATGGCGTATATGATGATGATGATGATGATGGCTATATAGAATCAAAATATGAACCTATCCGCTTAGCTGGCTGTCTTTTCACGGTCTTTCACCGGCCGTATCCTGCAAATTTATAGTAACCGCTTGAATGGCCCACTTTGCTGCATACAACTGTACATAGCCGTCTGTAAGCTATCTGTAGGACCAGTATAAGTGCATCACATAGAAGAGCTTCAAGCTATTTAAAAGATTTAGAATTAAGTTCAATTAATAAAAAAGACTGCTAAAAGAGCTAAATGATCATCATGATCATGATTCTTTGTCAGAATCATAGTGTGATTATCTTAAATAAAGACACTAGTGAGTTTGCACAATATGAGTTGTAGATAATGATCTGGCTATATTATATATTTATATCACCCAGCCTATGATATAATATAAAAATATATATTGAAACCACCTCTAGTGATGATATGCATAACTAAACCCGGCACTGGGCCGGTAGTCATCGATCAAGATGCAATGGCTAAGGCTAGGGCTAAGTGCAGTCTATGAGTATTCAAGTCACTCGACCTAAGCTCCATGGGGCATTAAAGGCTTACTAGACTGCGGCTCCCTAGGCGGCCTCTTAATTTAGTCTAGCATGCCTGCCAAGTGGTGCATGATGATATTTATCATCAATGATTCATCATCATCATCATACCGCTAGTTATAGTACACTGTCATACTATAGTAGTCATACCTGGGCCCCGGGGGGGGCCGATTCATACGTTATGGCCATCGGCTAGATTTTAAGCTAGGATTTGATATTACAAACTTGAATAACAGTATGCGATTATTATATATATAAGATTTATCTTTTAGACATCTCTCGTCCGGCCTCGCGTGGTCTACTGCCTTTAGAAAAAGCCGAAGAAAATGTAGTTTTGGGCTGGATTTTTAGTCACTCTCTGGGAGTCTCTGCAGAGGTAACAGCTAAGGTAACAAGACTTGGCTATCCGTCGGTTGAGCATAATAGATATGCAAAGAATACACACAAATCCACAGTACATTATCCACTAAATTGATGTCCTTTCTGAACACACGACAGGGAATTAAATCTTTGATACGTGCAGACGCTCATATATACGCCAATGCAGAGAGAAAGGATCGAAAAAATACTAATTGACGACTGAAAAGCTTTGAAATGTGAAAGTAAGAAAAGGCTGGGGAAAAGTTTGCACAACAATCTCAGCCATGTCTTAACCTCAGAAGCACTTGATGATATGTGCGCACTTCCCACTTTCCATAAGTCCCTCTCCTCTTCAGTCATCATGCACCCATCCCTTCTGTCATCCATGGAACCAAAAAAAGAAGCAAGCCCTCAATACCAAAATGTGAATGTGATTCAGTGACATGTACTCGATCCAAACGCGCTCGAATCACTAGGAAACCGTCCCTCAACAGATCCTCTCTTCCTTCCCACTTTGTGTCTTTTCCGCAATTCAAAGAGGTACCGCCCGAGATTATTAATATCAACACCAAGCACGTTTCTGAGAAAAAAGAAATCGCGGCTCCGAAGCTCCGCGTGAGAATTTGGACGCAAAACCGTCAGTCAATGCCGAAGCACAAAATCGCGACTGCGAGCTCTTTCTTTGAATTCGAATTCCTACGCGGGCTCGACGCTTCTCACCACGACGTGTTTTTCGTCCACCGCCCATTCGGCAAAGTACCGGTTCACTCCTGCCCAAGGAGGGTGCATACCTCTCTTCCCTTCACCTTCAGCGACGTCGACGACCACGAGGGCCGCCTTGGTGCCAGGACCTCGGTGGTTTGCAATGCTCCTTGCTACTTCCTTCTCCTCTGCCACGTAGACGCCTGGGCCGAGACGACCCATGGCAGAATTACGAAGCCCATTGATCATCACAGACTCCAGCACTCCTTCGATTCGGGTTCCATGATATCGACGCACAAACCCAGGAGGAGGGCCGCCGCAGGGATCCGGACATTCATCGATGGCACCCCCTCCGCCTCCTCCTGCTCCTCCCCTTCCAGCCCCACCTGGGACAGGTGCAGGGGGAAGAAGAACGGCACCTGCTAGAAAGCCCTTGGCGTCACAGGTATTGCAAGGCTGCCATCCGGCGACATTGGGAGGCTTGATGACACCTCCCCCATTGCACTTGACGCACTCGCAGCTGCCAGCCGGAATGTAGCCTGTCGCCCCACATCCTGGGCACTCATCCGCACCTGCAATCCATGGAGATTTGGTAAACCCCCTGCCTCCACACCGGATGCAGTCGTTTCCCTTTCCCTTCGGCACGTATCCCTTGGCGTCACAAGTATTACACAAGGACTCCCCAGCAACGTTAGGATTTTTGTAGAGGCCTCTTCCGCCACACTTTACGCACGCACAATTTCCGAAGGGGATGTAGCCGGTTGCACCGCACCCGGGGCAGTCGTGACTCCCAGCAATCCCTGGAGATTTGGTAAACCCCCTGCCTCCACAGCGGATGCATTGGTCCCCCAGCCCCTTTGGTACGAATCCCTTGTTTTCACACGTATTGCAAGGCTGCTGCCCAGCGAGGTTGGGATGCTTGAAGAAGCCGCTCGACTGACATTTGATGCACCCCTCATTGTCTGCAGGAATGAGGCCAACCGAATTACAGCCACCGCACGCCGCTCGTTTTCCAGCAACAAGTGGATTGTATGCAAACCCCGTCCCTCCACACCTTATGCATACCATCATCTTCAGCTTGTGACGTAAAATTTCAGGACAGCTTGTGACAGGACGGAAGCGGACTCTGAAGAACAAGTCACACTGTCGGTATATATGTATGTACTCAAGAGTAGCTGAACCGTCTACAGCACGCAGCGATGAGCTGATTGGTGTACAAGTGGAGAGAAGTCGAAGCTGCAGTCAGGATTATGAAGGTCATATTGACAGCTAGAAGAATCGCAATAAATACAGGAGATCAACAACCTTGTTCAATAGTATGGAGGGATCATACAAGCTTCCCCAAGGGAAGTCCATGCATGCAGCAAAGCAAACCCAAACCCATTATATATATATATATATATATGGGTTTGCCGTGTTGCAGTGATGCGTGCAACATGCATGCATGCATGCATCGCGTGAGTGTTGCAGTCGGTTGCAGTTATACTAACCATACGATCGTGCAACGACGTGCATGAGAGGAGTGGAACAAGTGAGACAGATTCCAACAAAGTGTCATTCACTTGCTCAACAAAGAACAGTTCTCATTTGAGCAACTCCGACCAAACGTATACAGCTGCAACTGTTCTGATCTGATCTGATCGATCGAGCTCTTCCCTTCTCACCCCACACCGACAGGCAGTCGTGTAAATTACGGTGTAATACACATCCAAGTGTCGGTAGACCGCGCGTACTGTTGTACGTCCAAGTTACCATACACACACAGTCTTCTTCAATGGCAAGTCTGCAAACGTGCTGGGGATGTGGTGGGAGTGGGAAGCAGAACTCGAAAACCTGCAAGGTCTGCTTCCACCATACCACCGGAAAGATTCCAAGAGACGGGAGAGTGAGGTGTCACGGCTGTGGAGGCACTGGTAAGCAGAACGGTCGCAGCTGCAAAGTCTGTTTCCATCATGAGACGGGCTGCCTTCCACCCGACGTGGCGCAGAAGTTTACAAAATGCTGGGGCTGTGGGGGGACCGGAACCCAGAACGGAAAGTCTTGTAGAGTTTGTTTTCATACGCCGACAGGTTGCCTTCCAATGGACGACACGCATTATGCCAAGTGTTGGGGATGTGGCGGAACAGGAACCCAACGCGGCAAGGCGTGCTCTGTTTGCTTCTTTGAGAAGAGCGGGGTCCTCTCTAAAGCCTTCACGAGGAGCTTCAGACCGTGTCCTGCTTGCAATGGAACCTCCAAAGTAGGAGGGAAGTCCTGCGATATGTGTTTCTTTCACCCTGCGGGCTGTGTTCCTCTGACGGACATCGATGGCTCTCGTGTCTTCGTTCCCGAGTCGGAAGCAAAGGGCCGCATGTCCAGACTTCGGAGGAACCAGAAGACCCTTTACGACCAGACGGACAGCAGAAGTGCGGCCGCAATCCTGTCTTCCCAGCGGATGATGAGGGGATCGCAGGGCCTTGCAGGTGGAGGAATCTACTTCGCAGAGACACCCCAACACACAGCACACAAGGCGCACAAACATGGAGTGATTCTGGAATGCCAGGTGCTATTGGGTCGTTCCAAGACTATTTCACCCAACGGAGATGGAAGCATCACCTTTGCAAAACTTTTGCAGGAGGGATATGATTCCGTTATTATTCCCCGTCGAAACGGCACGGAGTTCGTAGTGTACAACTTCGACCAAGTGGTTTCCATCAGAAAAGCGTGATGTCTTGATTGTCAGCTTGCTGTTCGCAAGGGGAAATTATCGCGAGTCTTTCACGATTGTGTGATTGCCCGTTTGAGATGCGAGTGGTATACAGGTGCTGGAAGTACAATCCGGCAATTGACAATCCGGAACCTTTCTTCCCTACCGATGCAACGGCTTCCGCCCACTCATGTTAGTGTGACAGTTTCAATTCAAGTTTTCATACTTCTGACTTGCTTTCAGACCACCGGCGTCACTGTGCATGAGTTTTTTTTGTGTTATGTTGAGCTTTTAATTCTCGTCATTTCTGTGCCAGTGATGGTCTTGGTTCTTTACAATCTTGTTGCATGCATGACTTGGCTTTTTACGAACTTGTTGCATGACTTTCTATCAAGTGTTGCATTTTGCGTCACCGAGCTATAGCCACTTTTTCTTAGATCGCGGCCCTGCATCTTACAAAAATTAATTGGGGTTTTTCATTATAATAATAAGCTAGTCATAATGATGATTAAGAGCTGAACTCAGATAGCCGTCGGTCTGGCCATTGTATCTAGCATTGTATATAACATATTGTAAGCAAACTTAGCAAAGTGCAACTAAAGAAAAATTTAATCCAATTTATTTATAAAGGTGACCCAGCAGCTATAGCGTATAAGTATAAGACAGATGCAAGCTTCAAGCTGATCAACAGTTATCATGTATCATGACTAAGAGTTATAGCTGTTGCATATGCGGCTCATAAAAGTATGCATTCGCATGCGTTAGTTACTGATAATGAACTTACTGTATAGCTTCAAAGTTGTGAGCTTCTTTCACCAGCCTCTCTTATACAAACCTCCCCTATACTCTCATTTCTACTAATTTCCATTCATTTTAAAGGGTCTGGCGGCGCGCTCCCGGCCCCTAAGCTGAGCATGATATTAAGCTCACCTACTATTATATATGATGTATTTTATATCCCGTTACAAGGTTACAGGTTATAAAGTTACAATTAAGGGGTCTTGACCTCCGTAACCAACCAAAAAGTTAACTTTCAAAAACTGTTACACTTCAAATCACTTCAAAAACACTTTAAAATACATGACTTTTGAGGAATGCCATTTTAGGTTAGTACATGTTACACGGTTACAAGGTATTATAAAAGGGTTGACAATAAAGTACAATAAATTCAATTAAAGTGAAAGGGATCGACATATTGTTCTTTGTCAATTTCTCATATAACCTTAATCAACAGAAGATGTTTTCAGTATTTTTAGATGTGACTCGATGAGATTGATTGATTGACACCACTTTTAAAATAAGAGCAACAACGTAGGGGGATATGCCCTTATATAAGGGGGGTGTTGAAACCTGTAACCTAATATAAGACTAAGTGCCAGCTAGTGCCAGCGCCTAGCAAACCACTTAATTTGTGTTGGGCGAGGTTGCTTCTTGAATTTGGCACGGACCCTCCTGAAAAAAAGATTGACATCACTGAGAAAAAATAATTTAACGTTGAGAGAAAAGCTTCGCGTCTAAATCAGATCTCACAGTGCCTTGTGAACTGTAGTAGACTGAGATATGTGAACACAGATCTGCCTTTGTGTCCGAAGGTGATGGAGACCAAGTTATGTATATAAGATAGTATAAGATCTTGAGACATCTTAAGACGATGCACGCGATCGAAGATTTGAAGAGACAAATAGAGACAATACATTGCTGGAGGCCGGGGCCCTGAAAAATCTACCATGCGTAGGGCTCCGGCAGTGTTTTGAGATTGAATTAAGCTTCTACTAAGATATTAATATATACATGTGTCCGTACTATATTCATACATATGCATACTTCTTCCCTTTCCGCTCTCAGTCCATCAATCAGTCAGTCAACCAGTCAGTCAGTCAGTCAGTCAGTCAGTTAGCTAGTCAGTCAGTCAGTCAACTAGGTCAGTCAGTCAGTCAGCCAGTCAGCCAGCCAGCCAGCTAGCCAGCCAGTCAGTCAGTCAGTCAGTCAGTCAGGCTGAGCCTAGGGCTGAGCTAGCCAGTCAGTCAGTCAGTCATTCAGTCAGTCATTCAGTCAGCCAGTCTTCCTATCATATGCAGTCACTGACAGTCAGTCAGTCAGTCAGCCACTAGATCGGCCATGCAATCAGCCAGTCAGCCAGCTAGCCAGTCAACGAGTCAGCTACTCAGCCAGTTAGCCAGTTAGCCAGTCAACCAGTCAGCCAGTCAGCCAGTCATTCAGTCAGCTAGTCAGCCCGTGTCAGTCAGTCAGTCAGTCAGTCAGTTAGTTAGTCAGTCAGTCAGTCCATCAGCCCGTCAGTCCATCAGTCCATTAGTCTGTCTGTCCGTCTGTCCATCTGTCCGTCTATCCGTCTGTCCATCTGTTCATCTGTCCGTCTGTCCGTCAGTCAGTCAGTCAGTCAGTCAGTCACTTATTCACTCACTCACTCTCTCACTCACTTTCTCACTCACTCACTCACTCACTCAGTCAGTCAGTCAGTCAGTCAGTCATTCACTCATTCACTCACTCACTTCCTCACTCACTTCCGAGTCCTCACTCAGTCACTCACTCACTCGCTTGCTCACTGACTCACTCACCCACTAGCTCACCCACTGAGTCTCACTCCTTTCTCCCTTCCTTCCTGTCCTTCCTTCCTTCCTTCCTTCCTTCCTTCCCTTCTTCCTTCTTTTTTTCCTTCTTTCCTTCCTTCCTTCCCTCCTTCCTTCCCTTCTTCCTTCGTTTCTTCTTTCCTTCCTTCCTTCCTTCCTTCCTTCCTTTCCTTCCCAAGGATTCTTTCCTTCTTTCCTCTCTACCTTCTTCCCTCCTCTCTCTCTTTCTCTCTCTCTTTCTCTCTCTCTTTCTCTCTCTCTCTCTCTCTCTCTCTCTTTCTCTCTGTCTTCCTCTCTTCCTTCCCTCCCTCTCTCCCTCTGTAAGGTCTGTACAGGGCTAGTAGGTTCAGGCGTTGTCTGTGTACACCCTTTAGAGAAGGAAGGTAAGAGTTTGACCTAGAAGAGTTCATACAACGTGCCCTCAAACAGCACAGTCAATTGCTGTATTTCAGGCAGACAGGCCGATCGATGTCATTTCAGTTCGTTCTGCGCCGTGCCACATTTATTGAAGTCCGCGCGCGTCACGGCTTGTCTTGCAATGCCTTGCGGCGCTGCCACTCCGCGGGCCCATCGCCTGCCCGCCGCTCGTGGCCGGCCTACATCTGCCCGCTGCTCAAGGCCGACGACCACGCTCGGCTCCTGCCTTTGTTTCATAGATTTGTCATACACATCAATTCTGACACACAGCTCCACCATATGCACGTAAAACCTGAACAAACAAACTATGTAGTATGTATAGACACACACACAGCACAGGTCAACAGACATAACATAGTCAGAGTGACAGCATAGCACAGGTTAACAGACCACCAAGCTTGTTCCTATGGTTAGCTGTCAACCTGTATACGCATATACTCATAAACCATCGATCAGTGAGTGTGACAAGCTCATATCTGCCCGCTGGCGAAGACCAACATCCACGCTCAGTTTCAAGCTTTCATTTTTCTTCTTTTCACACCAATCCCTCGATCAATCAATACATTTGATACCTCAGACAACACCTTCATTCTCCTACTTTTCTTTTTCTCCTTTCCTTTTCTCTTTTCCCTTCCTAACTGCCTTAGTCCCCACTCTTCACCTGAACAAAAATGAAAGACAGTCAGAATGTAAAGACATACAGTCACAAGTATAACCGCAGACGGCTTTGATACATCCACACATTTCTTTTCTCTTTCCACACTCTCTCTCTCTCTCTCTCACATCCTGGCACCTCACATCTGTCTACTCTCACAGCTGCACTCCGAGTCTCCCTGTCTGCTCCTTGAGTTTTTGACATACTCAGGCATGCTGAGGCGCGACCTCAGACAACTGGATGACTGGAACATTCATGAACGTTCCATTTCCATTGTATATCATTGCGTATGTGTAGGGCGCGACCCCACTGCAACCAACTGATAATACAATTTGGAGTCTCGGCAACCAAGAGTGCGCACGACCGTACGGGAGCTCAATACGGTCGCCAACGGTGCTCCTTATGATGACTGAGGCTACGCTTAGTCTCTGCATCTGTGTGTGTAACTCCTTCTATCAGCACAGCAGTGTGAAAGTCATGCATAGAGCAATCATTCCAAACAAAGTGTGCATACCTGATCTCTGGAAAAATCGACACGAGATTGACATCAACGAGTCAGACTCGATCGAGATCTGCTGTGCTCTTCTCCTTCCCCCTATAAAGCCCTTTTCCTTGAAGTTCTCTTCCTTCCCTGTTACTTGAATTGTCCTCTCCACTTGCTGGCAGTGTGCATTCTCTCACTATCTGCAGCAAGTTACTCCCAGGATGACTCGAAGCTCATTCATTCCTTTCCATTTATGTCCTAATTCCTTACTATTCCTCACTCACCCCCTCAAATTAGTTTTCTCTAACAAAATTGACACATCCAATACGATCATACAAAAAAAACAACACACACACCAAACGATCTGACCGAAGTTCAACACACGTCAGTCACCGGAACTAATCCGTTTTGAGCATTCGTCTCGCATCTGCTTCTCACCATTCACGCTCTTGCAAGCGTTTTTTGTGTCTCTCCTTCTTCCTCTGTCTTCGCACTCGTGCCCTCTCGGCTCTACCTTCACATTCCTGATAGGCGAGCTTTTCCCTCTCTAGTTCTCTCTCCACCATCTCATTCAACTTCTTTGTATCTTCTCTCCACATTCCTCCAATATATACCATAGGACCCCACACATCAGCAAATCTTAGCGTTATATTGCCAAACAACCTTGATTCAGAAGACGATACCGCTTTTCCAGCCTAAGGAGAACAATCAATCTTTTTCACTGGGTCGGGCACCTGCATTGGCACCCTATCGTCTCCTTTCTTCACATTCTCTTTCTTCTTCGCACTCGGGTATTTGGAGTGGCATACAGAGCCTCTTTTAGACTGTGAAGGTGACAAAGGTGACAACACTTCAGTCCCAAGTACCTCTTTTGGGGTCTTTGCACTTCGTTGCCTCTCATTTCCTTCATCCCCTTCACCCTCCTCACTGGACGTCACAAACACATACCTTCTGTCTGCTTCCAGTCATAAAGAAGCAATGAGCGGAGACATTTCCACAGAAGACTTGGTTTTCGAGAGTGGAATGCACGTCCTTCGTGCAGTTTGAATATGACGCGGCTTCTGAGGAACTCCATACTTTTGAATGCTCTCTTTCACAACGTGTGCTACCTCGGCTGTCGGTGTTGCTACGTGCAAAGCAAACATCTCCTTCCCTCACGCAGCTACCGTCATGCGACGACTCCTTCTGGTTCTCTTTCTCCGCACCTGAGACGTCTGAACAGCTGCAACAGACACGTTAGCCTCCCTCCCGGCGGTAGTCGATGCAGTCTTCACATCCTCCATACAAATCACCTCCAGAATACTTTGAGCAATCTCTCTTATCTCAGAGAATGCTTTCTATGGATGGTGGGCAATTTCAAGAAATATATTCTGCTTCAATCTCTCAGCCTGCTCCAACAACATCGACATTTTCTCCAACGCTGATACCAAACTGAATCTATCCATCTCCTTACAGGAAATTCACAGGTTTCAAACTACTGATTTCTCAGAGAATGGAGAGCGATGTGTACTCGCAGAAATACGCAACGCTTCATCAATCTGACTTCTGGGTTCACGAGTCCGGAGCAGTGAGGCTGCGATACCTCAGAGCTGCGCTCAGCAAACAATTTAGTCAATTTGGTCGAAACCTGTTCTGCTCTACCATATTGTTAGCTAGGTACGGGCTAGTAGGTTTAGGCGTTGTCTGTGTACACCCTTTAGAGAAGGAGAGTAAGAGTTTAACCTAGAAAAGTTCATACAACGTGCCCTCGAACAGCACAGTCAATTGCTGTATTTCAAGCAGACAGGCCGATCGATATCACTTTAGTTCGTTCTGTGCCGTACCACATTTATTAAAGTCTGCGCGCGTTACGGCTTGTCTTGCAATGCCTTGCGGCGCTGCCACTCCGCGGGCCCGTCGCCTGCCCGCCGCTCGTGGCTGGCCTACACCCTCCCTCCCACCCTCCCTCCCTCCTTCTTTCCTTCCTTCCTTCCTTCCCTCCTTTCTTCCTTCCTTCAGACCCTTCTTTCCTTCTTTTCTTTCTTCCTTCTTTCCCTTCCTCCTTCCCTCTCCCCCTCTCTCCCTCCCTCCCTCCCTCCCTTTCTCCCTCCCTCCCTTTCTCCCTCCCTCCTTCTTTCCTTCCTTCCTTCCTTCAATGATCCTCCATGCATGCAACTTGAAGTACATGCAAGTGATTGGGAGGTGTTGGGAGGGAGGCGGGGGTCAGAGTNTATCCGATACCATCGGATACGCGATTTTTTTTGTGCCCCCCGCTGTCTTAGGGCCCCCAAGCCGGGCTGAGCTGCCCTCCGCGACGGGAAATGTATCTATTGACTCACCTTGATTCCACGAATTAATTCCACGAATTAATTCCGTCCCCCCTAAAAAGAGTGATGATCGCATTCTCAGCAAAGCTGAGCTGCCCCCCGAGGCGACTAAGGCTTAACTCACAAATTAAACTTATAGCCTTTCGCATTATTGAAGCCTTTCTTCTGAAGCGCTGCCTCCACGTGGTGGTGCATTGTTGTGAATAAAACCCCTTACATTCCTTTTTGAGCCATTGCAGAGATACAACCAGTGGGTGAGGCCTGCTCTTTCACTCTCGAGCTTCTTTTTTGTGCTCACCAAAATGGCAGAGACTTCGAAGTCAGGAGTGGAGGAAGAAGCCAGAACGCACCTTCTGGATGTCTTACACAGCGATGTTGTCATTCCTCTTGTCCTCTTTCTTTATCCGCGAGACTTCGAGAACCTGCAGGTGCGTCAGTCGAATCGTTCAGTGCTCATCAAGTCATTAAGTCATGTGCCGTCTCTTTGTAAGTTTTGTTCTTCTTCATTCTTTCGTTCTCTTCTTTATGAAATGTCACGCTTGCGGAGAGTCTTTCTCGACGGCTTTTTACCTCTTGAAATCTTTTTGCTTTTGACGCTTCCGTTCTCTTTCAACTTTCTGATGCTCCGCAGGCGACCTGCTCCGGGTGGAATCTGCCTGAAAGCACCGTCGACTGCTTCTATGCCTCCATCATCTGCAAGGAGTTTGGGCTGCATCCGGGCTTCTCCGGCTCCCATGCTCCTCTCTCTTGTCCAGAGAGGGCAAGGGGAGAAAAGGGAGGTTATGGGAAAGGGAAAGAAGGGGAGAAGACCGCTGGAGAGAACGGAGACGGCAATCTGAAAGAAGGCTTAGGGACGTTACCTACCGGGATGAGGGCGCGACCTGCCTGCTTCTCGTTTGAAAAAGCAGCTGAGGTTGACACCAGGGGAGGGAATATGTACATTCTCTCAACTGATCGTTCTCTCAGACAACTGTACTTTGATCTAGGTCCGTTCCTGTAGCTGTAAAGATTTTCCTCAAGACGAAAGAAGTCGATAAAGTCGAGCGAAGTACTTGCTATCGGCCAGGGCCTGATCATATTCACACATCAAGAGGACTGGAGGAAAATTCAGGGACGTAAATCGGTTTCCGTCGCCCTTCGTCTCAATTCTTTTGTTTTTTCTCCCTGCCGTTTGACTGCAGTGTTCTCGTTTTCTCTCCATCCATCCATCCATCCATCCATCCATCCTTCCACCCATCCATTCCAACCCGTCTTCCTTCCTGCAGACCCCCCTCCTACAGGCTTCTCCTCTCTCCTGAAGCCGTGGGATGTGGTGGTGGGTCGTTCCCTTTCGGCAGTGGATTGTCTGAGGGACCGGGAGGAGAGAATGAAGGGCGACGTTCAGACTGAAATACCCGAATTATACCCATCAGAGCTCCAATGGTTGGATCGCCGTCGGAGAGATCAGCATAAGCGTCGTCATCATAAGCGTTTCACCGCAGTGCTCGAAGAACTGGGGGGAAGTTCCGACGACAGTGAAAGTGAAGGAAAGGGAAAGGGCTTGGATGAAGGAGGAGAGCAACGATTCAAGCGTCAGTGGGCCGCTCTCGATTCTCGCCGGGAGAGTTACTGGGACTTTCATTCGAGGCGCTCGAGGGACGGTGCAGAGGAGGTGATGGCGATGTACCGAGGGAAAATGAGTGGAAAGGAAGAGGAGAAACAGAGAAAGAAAAACATGGAGGAAGAAAAAAAGAAAGAGAGGGTAGAGAGAAGAAGAGGCAGGCAAAGAACAGAACTCATGCTTCCAGGCACGGAGGAAGGCGTCGGTTGGGGCCCATCGGTCAACGGCCGCCCCCCGTATCCTGTTGCCGACTCCGCTTTGCCGCCTGAATCCGAAATTCTGTCCCTCTGTACGCACCCGTCCCCTTACACTGAGACGGAGGAAGAGGCGAAGAAAGACACAGAAGAAGCCGAGGAAGAGTACAAAGACGCGGTGGCAAACGGAACCGGCGCCCTTCGGTTCATGAGACAAACCGACAGTTTCATTGGAAGAGGTCAGTGCTGTGCGCTTTGTTGACTTTGTTGAGAGAGGGGGGGAATAAAAAGCCACTGGCCAGTCAGTCTGTCCTCTGAACATGTATGATCGATCTGTGGGTCTGCCGGTTCCTCTTTTGTTTTGACGATTCTTTGTCCCAGCTTGTTGTTGACGTACTTTTCGCTGTCCCTTGCTTTCGGACTCCTTTTCTTTCTGTGTGCTTTGATCTGTTCGTGTGCACGAGTGCCATCCGTCCATGTTTCTTTCTTCTCTTCTCTCGTATCTCTCTCATCAGACCGGACAGTTCTCGGCGACAGATACCTCCCTCAGGGGGGGTCAGTGAGTCTGGTGGCAGTCACGGCACAGCAGGCGGCAGCACTGCAGAAGGTGAAGGAAGGTGGTCGGGCACCTCCGTGGGAGTGTGGGGGGAGCATGGAGGAGATGGGGGCAGGAAAGGAAGGAAAAGAGACAGGAGCTGCAAGTTCGACCAGAGAACGACAGACGGGAGCGAACAAGAGGTGCGAAAGCGGCTTCTTCTCTTCCTCTTTCCGAGAGAAGACCGGGGAGGAGAAAGAAGGGCAAGAGAAAAAGAATGACGACCTGGAGCTGCGGCTTGCCTATCGCCCAGCGTCAGTCAACCTTTTGATTAGCTGTTCCTTCCTTTCCTTCGTCCCATTTGTTTTATTTCTTTTTTTTGTCACCCTCTCTTCCTTTTTTTTAACCCCTCTTTTGTTCCTCCCTGCTGATGCGCTTCTGTGGATGCAAAGAAACGCTTTTTTTTTTCTTTTTTCTGTGGGAGACGCTCATGGCTCATGCATCTTTGTGAGGGAGGCTCCACGTGCAGGTCCTACTTTGAAGTCAGGATTTTGAAGGACACTGGGACCACAAGACCGCCGAGGAGGTAGGCTTGATGGCCTCTTAGTTGGCTTCGAATAATTCCATACTACAGAAACGGAAGGGAAGAGCGTGAGCCTAGGCGTCACAGTTCCGTACCCAGCCACCCCGTGCCTCAGCATACGTGCATCAGTTCGCTCACTCATTCGGTTTATTCATTTGTCGCCTGCCGACTGGCCGAACGTGGCGGCTGCGAGAAGATGCAGAGGTCTTCTGTTGCGAGCATTGGCGGCCGATGCTCGGACGTTTGCGTACGCTCGCTGCATGCTCATGGCATAAAAGGAGGGGGCGCGTTTTTCTTAATGCTGTCCGTCTGTCTGTCTGTCTGTCTGTCTGCCCAACGGAAAGAAGAGGTGCAAAGAGAACATCCAAGCAGCAGCAGTACTTCACGAGCCCCCTCCCCCGGCCCCTGCCCCCGCCCCCCCGCAGTCTTCTTCATCTTTCAATCCGGAACCGAACCCTCCCCTCCCACCTCCCTCCCTTCCCTCTTCTTCTTCTTCGTCGTCGTCCTCCTCCTCCTCAGCTATCGCAGCAGCATTGCCGAATCCTCCGGCTTCCCCCGAAGACCCTCCCCCTGAAGCCCCACCATTATCGCAACCCCCCTGGAGAAGGTCGTCACCAGGAAAATCAAGAAGGCTGCAACGAACAGAAGAGAACCAGCCAGAGCCAGATGCAGCCGCCGCCCCCGATCCCATGCCAGCCCCCGTCTCCGCCCCAGCCGCAGAACCCAATTCCGCCTCGGCTTCTGCTTCTGCTTCTAGCGACATCCCCAACCGAGCTTCCACACATGACCAAGAGCATCAAAACCTGTCCCCTTCAGAACAGGAATCCTGAGAGAGAGAAGAGGTTCTGGGGAAGGTTTCCGGCCCCACCAGCACCGTCGCTCTTTCGGTATGGGACTTTGAGAGTTTCGTTACCGCCGAAAGAGTCCTCCCGCAAGATACGAAGACACAGCATCAGAAGAATCCCCCTCCGCAGGGACGCCCCCCCACCCCCCCACCCCTGCCTAAAGACCATGACGGTGCCGGTCCCCGCGTGCAGTTTTCTTTTTTCCTTTTTCTTTTTTTGATTTTTGAATTTTCTTGTCTTGTCTTTTTTCTTCTCTTTCTTGTCTTGAGTGGAAGCAGCAGAGGAGTAGCGTGTGAAACCAGTGATCACGTGAAAGTCTGTCGGGAGGTGGAGAGGCAAGGGGCGCTTAACTCTCACCTTTCGGGCCCCCTGCCCACGCTGTTTGATTGTTGGTGCTGTTCTTTTGTCTTTGTTCTTTCTTTTTGTCTGTTGTGTTCATGAAGAAAAGAAGGGAGAAGAAGAAACATATAGTCTGTCTGTCTGTCTACCGAACAAGTAGAGTGTCGCAGATTGAAAACAAATGCCTCGGAGAGAAAAGGGGAAACAAATAGACACACCTGCTCAGATAGAAAGTTGGTGAAAGCACAGTTTAAAAGGCAACCCTGCGCTGGGCGATGATGGAGCCGCACGGCACATCTTACCGCTCTTAGCTCTGGTACCCTTCCACTGCGCGCCAAACGGAAAAAGAGCCACAGAGTGCGCGCAAAAGGCAAAAACAGAAAGAAAAAAGAAAAGAGAGTGTGTCTTATCAGTCTGTCTATCTGTCCGCCTGTCTGTCTAGTCATATAGTCTGGCTGGTCTGTCCGTTGTGACAATGAGTCAAGAGAAGGAAAGGAAGAAGAAGAACAAATATCGGTCTGTCTCTCTGCTCGCCGGTCTGTCTTACTTATCGCAAAGGCGCACGACAAACATCTTGTCTGAGTCTCTTTCTTTTCTCACCGGTTGTGTATGTGTGTATGTGTGTGTGTGTGTGTGTGTGTGTGCGTGCGTGCGTGCGTGCAGCACTGCAGCTACAGCGTCAAGACGCAACGAGGTGAGGCCTATGGCGACGTTTGGCTCAAGACTGGAGAGCTTACATGAGGACTCGGACGAACTGGAGGAGGCGTCCATCTTCGATTTGCCCAACAGGGGGAGACCCATGTGTGTGTCCATCGGTAGGTCGGTCAGCAGTGAGAGAGAACGTTCGACAGATGAATTTGGGGCGGGGCAATCTTGGAGTCGGCCGGGTTCTGTTTCAGATACATTAATATCTACTTCCTTTCGATTGGGGAAGAGAGAGCTGAGTCTCTTCCATCTGAGATCAGAAAATAAAAATCGAAGGGAGATGAAGAGAAGGGGACTGATATGCTCTTTTGTGTGGACACTCTTTTTCGTGTGGAGGTGTCGATCGGGATCCTCCTGATCTCCCTCTCGTGTTTTTTTCGCTTTATTCCTTTCTTTCTTCCCCAGCTCCTTCCTTTGCGAGGTTTTTGATTGCTGGCCCACTCACTTGCTGGCGTGTTCCCTCTTGGTTGATCCCCAAGTCTCCGTGACATGCTTTCAGACAGAGAAACGCATCCACACATCCCACGCTGTTTTTCTTTCTTTCTGTCCTTGCATTGACTCCTTCCTTCCTCCCTGCTTGAACGGGTCTGCCTCTGATTCAACGCACTCCTTTCTTTGATGTTTTTTCTTACAGGCGTGGCACGAAGCTGCTTCCAGTTCCAACGCAAACAGGTCAGCGAAGGAGAAAAGCAAAGAGACAGAAAAGGGAAACACAAACGGAATCCATGCAGTGAGTCATTGATAAGAGCCTGAGTGAAGAAACCTCATGCGTGTGGGTGTAAGGGTAATTGGGCCGATAAGGAACAGAGGGTTGAAGGGAAACCATCTGTCGTTCTGTTTCACTCCTCCATCGTTTGTCTGTTGTCGAGGAGAGAGGGAAAGAAAAGGCGTCTTTCATCCTCTCTCTCTGTCTCTATCTATCTCACTGTCAGCTCCCACCCTTTTTCTCCTTCATGCTGAGGAATCCCTCGACGTGGTTCACCTGAACGTTCTGCATGACTTCCTGAATTTCCTTTCTCTTTCACAAATATGCGAATGGAGCCTGCCTTCATGTGTGAGACGAGCAACAGGCAACAGGCGATTGACGGTCTTGTTGTTTTTTGTAACTTAGATAAAACTCTCTGCCTGCCTGGCTGTGAGACGGGAACACAAAGGCGCAGTCATCTTGTATGAATAAGCAAGCATCAATTTTTGAAGATAGTAGACTGACGATCTCTTGGTGGTTCATGACCATGATTCGACTCGAATAATTTAGTGCAAGGACTTCACTAATTGACGTGGCAGGTGGGGTGGGATTCCGACTCCTGGGGCCTCCATGGGGACGACGGGCGGCTCTTCCATGGGTTGGTTGGTTGGTTGGTTGGTTGGATGGGGTGCATGGAGGTCTCTTCGTTCGTGTGTCTTTCTTTGGTTTGGTGAGAATTTCTCTGAGCAATCAGTAAATGTTCCTTTACTCTCCTGTCGAAGCACATGGATGGATAGCGTCTGTGGTTGTCCTTTCTCCCCCTTTCTCCGTCACTCCCTCTGGTTCGTTCTTGTTCTGGCTCCGTTCTTTCCTTTTTTGGATTTCTTTCTCCCTCGTCGTCTCTCTTTTTCTTGGGCATGTGGAGCGTTCTGAATGAATGGAAGAGAAAGGAAAGCAGAAAACCAGGGGAGAGCTCCACGAAAAAGGCAAAAAGAGAGAAGTGCAAGAAGAACAAAACGTTCACGTTGAGGGCAAATTGGAGGAAGCAGGATATGCCCGATGCTTTGTGTATGAACATGCATCTGTGTGTTTCAGAGAGAGAGAGAGAGAGAGAGAGAGAGAGAACAGATTGAGGAAAGAAGGAGGGAAGGGAAGGGAAAAGAACTCTTACTTTCTGATTCGCTCTTTTCTGTTCCTTCTTCGGCGGAACTGGAAGGAAGGAATCGATCCCTCCCCCCTTCCCTTCCCTTCCCTTCCCATCAAT